>JAGDQP010019347.1:0-35007 GCA_022664845.1 Lepisma saccharinum
ATTGTATGTTTAAATTTCTCCCTTGATCAACTTATGTATATTGATTCGTCTCGCTTTCATTTTATCGATACTAATACATGTCTATTAAATAAAAACGTGTTCATGACTTTTGCCGATTTTAGTATGGGCGAGACGAAGCAAGGAGAAAGTCCTTCGTCTATTTACTAGAAACGATTATGGGATAAGAAGGTGCCATTTGGGTTTCCTAGCTGGACGGCGTTCGCTGTCGCAATATTTTTGATGCGAAGTGTACCATCCCGGTATATGCCTGGCGTGACTGAGGAAAACACTGGGAACACCTAAGTCAGCCGCTGGTACCGAACCGAGGTCCTCCCGAATACGAAACCAACGTTCTACCAAATAAGGTACGGTGCTCGGAAAAAAAAAGCATACTCGTTTCGATGTTTATCACATGCACGGACACACAATATCATAGGCAAACCCATACAAAATAACGTAAATAACAACATAATATCAGAAATTATCAAGCATAAATATCGTGCATCGTGCCCTATTTTTAAGAACTGATAGAAACAGACCTTTTCTCTTGTCTTTCATGCATAACGTTAGTGTTCTATGGAATTCATTAAGAAAGACAAAAGAAAGAAACCATGGGTTTTAAAATTCATTTTTGTTTCTCCATATTCGGTAAGGATCTTTTCTATTGGACAATTTGAATTAAACTTTTCAGTACCCTTCAACTAGTAGCCCATCTAAAATAAAAATTTTGTTAGGTTTCCTATTTTATTGTTTGAAATGGGACTCTTTTAAGTTTTTCATTATTTGCTACATACTACAAGAAATCATAAATATATTTTTCAGAACCCAGGACATGTGATAATGTTTTCTGTTAAAGAAAAGAAAATTCCAACCCTTGCTCGCTTACTCACACTCTTTCAGAATCGCACACCGCCGACTCAACGTTAGTTGGGTGGCCTATCTTGTAGGCTTAGAGAAAAATCGTGTATAACAAAGTGATGTGAACATATTTTTGGCCATGATAGTACATACCTGATATGGTTTATCCGACGAAGGTTGTTCCTGTGTAGGTATTTCATCTCTAGGATCACGTGCAGCACTATCTGATTCTGTATTCTGAACGCACGGAGAGAATTGATCAGGTTCCTCCACTGAAAATTCACTGTCAGGGTCAAACTCCCTCTGGGAAATAAGTTTTTGTATATCAAAATCTGGATCATCATCGGAGAGTTGTAGGTCATCGTCATTTTCAAAAGGTATAGAGAAAAGGACTTTCTCAATGTCATCTTCTTTCAGAGCACGACGAAGTCTCATCGTTCAAACAAAGAATAACAGGGAGAGATTCTTGACGGAATATGCACGGTGTAGTACATATGCTACAAGTGGTTATCTGCCTGCACAGAAAAAACTAACTGTCCTAAATTGTTTATATTCCGCAGCAAAAATCTGGTTACACTCCTTGACAACTGTATATTTTTCTTTTTTCAATATAAAAACTTTTACTTAACTATTTACCGTCAGGAAAAAACGACAAGTTGTGCTCCGTGGCAGTCACGTTGATCAACTCTGACAGGTTTGACATCTAGTGACAGTCGTGGAATTTTTTTTCTATTGTTAGGAGTGTATCAAAACTACAACAACGACCTCGCAAGCAAGATTTCTGTAACAAGTTTAAAAACGGGGCAAATATTAAATTGTAGCATATTTGCTACGCGATGCATATTAATGAAGGAAATATAAACTAAACTCATCCAACGCATATCGATATGGCAATATAATCAGGAACAGTTTGTATGCATTTAGGTTTCAATTTCTTCATTATTTCGAAACAAACATTTTCAGGTTATTGCGTCATTAGCCTATACTAATGTCACACGCCATTATCTCTCACAGTAATACATTTACGGCAAAACTGACTTCAAAATCGTGTTTTCCATAAAATTCTAGCCCAGAATTACATATTACACGACCCCTTTCCCATTTAAGAAAACCAATTGAAATTTAATATGGCGGACTTCAAGATGGCGGCCAACAGGTAGCGCCTTCCACTCAGTACCCATTACTGGGTATTTTCTTTCCATTTCTTTTAGCATTTTACAAATTTAAGGGTATTTCCACACTTTTTCTTCACTCTGCAGAAACCCCAATCTGTCTACTATATCATCGATATCTCACACAGTAATTGCGCTTGAGTGCACATATTTTGACATTCTAACCACCATGGAAGAAAAAAAATGGAACTTTTTTCTGTCCCCTTCAGTATGTTTTCTTGTCAGTGTATCAGATAGGAGTGTAACATGCCCGAGGTATACATTACAGGGTTCAACCTGTGATATGTGTTCTTCTACTACATACCGACAGTGGAAGCTGCCCTCTTCCATTTTTTTTCATGACCAGAGTTCTTCGTCCATCAAAGTAAAGTCTTTGAAGCGTAATAATTTGTTCCGGCTTCTTAAGTTCTCGTCTTGGTTTGATTCGGTCGCTTTTCTTTTCAGGAACTAATTAGGAATTTCTCAAGGGAGGGAATATTTTAGAAAATCGCATCCTTGGCAGTTATGCAACCCAACCCAACAACTTAAAAATATATTTCGGGGCTTCTCTCTTTAATTTTAGACCAGTGCAATAATGCGTGAAACATACATATGAATAGATTATATCCTTGTAGTTTGCTTAGTTTAAACATAATTCTAATATTAATTTAGTCATATTTCAAATTTCAAGTTGTATTTAGTCAAGAACGAAGAGTTTCTCGACCAGTATTTACTTTTATGCTCACTTTGATGACAGATTTCTCTTCTAGAACTACCACTGTCTTCAGTCACATATGAAAGTTTCATTTTTTCGATGATATATTTATTCGCTTCACAGTATAAAATATCATCTCTATAGCGTAGATGTGGGTGCGGGTTGTACAAAATCTGAAGCACTTTTAAAAAGGTTGGAAATCTGACATGCTTCCATTGTAGTTTGAATAGAATATTTTACTTTAATTAATTTCGCTTTAGAAAGTTTCAATTAGTGTAGAATATTTTATGTAGAAAGGAAAATTAAAACTTTTCTAATTTTGAGAGTCTTATTTTCTCGTCTTCATTAAAAAAAAAAAAAAATTAATGAAGCCTCAGGTGACAGTTTTGTTATCGTACTATCATTTTTGTTAGTTGAGTTTTATAGCTATTGGATATTCTAGACCAGGGGTTTCGAACTGGTGGCCCGCGAACCTTTTCTTGCGGCCCCGCGAAATCTCTTTAAAAAACAAGTTAATCCATTGACCGAACGAAGGGTATCTTCCGATGAGGACGTTCAACACCCCCTTAAAATTCCCTCCTACTACGTCGAAAGTAAATTAAGATTATACTTCGTCCTGACTTTTCCTGAGAACGAATTTCTCTTATTTCGTTTCTACCTGAGGTCAAAATTATTTAACAGCCACCGAAGAAAAAAATCATTGCAAACTGAATTACATTGGTTGCCAATAAAACATTACCGAATGTTTTCAATATGGATTTGAGGAAGAAAGTCAAACAATAAACAGGTATACGAAATTTTAAGCTATGATGATTTTTCATGGTGAAATAAACTATTCGCGTTTTACGCCATGTACCTTTTTATTTAAATAAAAGGTATATGACGTTTCATCCATATTACCTATTTCATTATTAAACAAACATATATGTTTAGCAATGTTGTTCAGGCATAATGCTTATGTGGCTTCACTTGAGCTTGAAAAGGCGGAGAAATATTTCTCTGACATAAATCTGTGGTAGCTTTTTTCGCTAGAAATGTAATCCTTTTTCGCTTAAATTCCATCTATTCATATGAAATGTTCATCCTTTGAATATGAAAATGACGCAATAAAATATTGAAAATGTATAAAGAAGCGAAAAGGAGCATTTATTCGTAAGTAGTAACAAAGAAAAGTAATGATCTTGTGAATTAAAAAGAGCAAAAAAAAAAAAAAAAGACCTCGATGGGAATTGGAACTGCAACCTCCCGGTCAGTGAACCAATATTTTATTCCCTAGGCTAGCTGAGCAGTTGCGAGAGACCGCCTTCGAAATGGTCTTCCTCATTCCGTAAGATACTTGAGAACAACCTTTAATGAGTTCTTGTATATGTCTTACTCCTAGCACCTTGGGGTATATTTTAATCACTTAGAAAATTTATCAGGTCTTCTGTTGTCATTTTGAACTAAACGCAATTGACTTCACAGTAGGACTTCGTCTTTCGACAACTTTCGCGGTAACAAATAGCAGAAACAATCTTGGACTAGTACCCATGATGCATTGTGGATTACTCTAGAAAGAGAGAAATCTCCCTTTGAAGTTTGAAGAATAGGTTACATCGGTTAAGCATCGGAATCCTAGCTAAAAAAGACACATTTTCTATCCAAAACAAGATCTTTTTTGTAATAACTCTTTTCGATTGAAATTCAAGAATTTTCGATGAAATTAAATCCTCATCGAAAGAAAGTTAAAATTTCCGTTCTCCTGATTAAGTGTGCATAGATGTTTCAAAAGCAAATATCGGAGACAAATCTGGGTTCATAGAGTTCCTTAGGGTGAGAAGAGTTACTTGTCCAAGGTTTCATTGCATTATCCACGAAATGGCGTTGCGTGGGAAATGGGCAAAAGTGAACTAACTATTAAAATCAGTGTTGAGAATAATAAATATGATTCAGGGTGAAAACATAGCTTTTCTTCAGCGACAGCTACGATAGTTTTTGGAGGATGTGCAGACTGCATATGGTAATTTGCTTCTTTACAACCATGCGAGGTGGTTGAGTGCAGGAATGGATTTTCAGTTTTTTTTTGTTTTTTTTAAATAAGAAATTTTGCATTCCTAAATTTGTTTGCCTCATCGAACACTACTCACTGGAACAGTTCGAAAACATTGACTTCTTTAAAAACTGGAATTTTTAAATATATTTAAATGAAGTAAATCTAAATCTGTATGCAAGGAATCAGCTGGTATCAGATCTGGTGGGAAATATAAACAGGTTTTGCAATAAACTGAAGATTTTTAAACTCGCTTAACTAAGAAAAACCCTAGTCCATTTTCCAAGCTGTCAACGACTAGCAGAAGATGTTAAAGATGAAGATAAACTTGACTTTTCGGAATTCGCTGAAAAGTCAAACAAATTTTGGATGAGTTTAAAACCAGGTTTGAAGATTGGTATCAACATTGAGGAATATGAAGCTTCTCTTCAATTTGAACGGTGTGATGTGCAAAGTAACGAATTCCCTAAGATTACATAAGAAAAGGGACGAGACGTTCTCAAACTTCTTTCAAATATATGCGTTCTAAACCTTCGTAGTTTTTGGCAAAGAATGCAATCAATGTTTGTTAGCACATACAGATGTGAAAGTGCTTTTTCCATTATGAACTTTATTAAATACCGTTTCCGGATTATTCACTGCATCATCTTCTGAGACTTGCAACGGCATATACCGTATTGAAGTGGAGATTCCAACCGTGATAATTCCAGCAGATCAATCTCCATTTTCACAACGAATATTATAATTCAGTATGAAGAAGTTCAACTATCAATGTACATGTTATTTTCTTTAAAAACTCAATTCAATAGCTATGATGTTAATAACGAAATAAATTTCAAGTAGATAATTTTGGTTTTATAGACCATCTTTTATTATGAGAAATATAGAATTCTTGTTAAAGATCTTAAAAGATTGTAAAAAAAATCTTTCAAGTAACCAGATACTCGTAAATATTTAACAGTAATTTTGTGCTTATAACTTACCAATTTTTTTAAAGTTTCAAAGGGGGATTTAAACGGCTTCATTTAGGTGCGGCCCTCTTTGATTTAATTCTTTGATATAATTGTGGCCCTCGGGCAGTCTGAAGTTGGAAACTACTGTTCTAGGCCCATACTATTATTTCATAGAGTTCAGTGACGTATCCAGGCAGAGAGTTCAGAAGGTGTTGAACTCTCCCAAATTCTGACATCTTTGTAACCTTGGCATAATTTTAGGCGTAATTTTGTATTTTATTATCTAATTTCATCTCTTTGAACCTGCCCCAAATTCCTGAAAATCCTAAATCTGGATACATGCCTGAAAGGGCTTGCTTATACTGTAATTGTATCTTATTTTCTAGACTTTTGTAGATATTTTAATAGATTTTTGCATACTTTGACTTACTGCAACTTATTTTGTCTTTCTTCTGACAATTTTCTTTGGTCATAAGAGAATCTTTGGCATTATTCTGAGCTTCTACTAAGTAACGGTGTTTCTTTTGTAAGAATCTCTAACGATTAATCGTAAGGTAACACTAATCCAATCGAATAAAATAGGGAAGATATTAGAAATGCCTTCAATCTGAACTTGTGACATTGTTCGATAAGAAATTTGGACAATTTCTTCGAATATAAATTAGGTTAATTCTTTAAAATCATGAATAGTACTTTTATATCTGTTTTCTCATACTTAGTAACTTCCTTATGCTCTAGTTCTAGAGGATATATTTACACTCTTCATAATGCAACAAAAATGCCTGTCCGTAAGCGGATATATATAAAAAAAATGTGTTCCAATTGTTCCTAAATGGTTCAATATCAGTCGAATATGAATTGTCTTAAATATTCCTCCTTGAGTTGCACAATACACATAAATTGCAGCAGAGTACTGTCACGTTATGCCTTCATTATTTTTTTTAAAATTTCCCAGCAAACTGCTATCACCATCATATTCTTATCAAAATAAGAACTCATAATTAACACCAAAATCTATCAGATTTGATATTAAGTCCAGAATTTCTTCTCTTTTTTTTTTTCACAACTCTCCTTCCAAAACCATGTTAGATGAAGATCTGTCAGGTTGTTACCGAATCACGTGAACAAACATATTTTTTTTAAAATCTTACATACTCATCATTGACGTAGCTACCAACAATGGAGAATATCCCATGTTGGTCATATTTAGAGTTTCATCCGCTAATGTAGAAAACATTGCATATTCGGGCAACAAATTCTTTAATTGAAACTTGAAACTTTAATTGCAAATTTCAATCATTTGATTTTAATGGTTAGACTCTTCTCTCCTTATAGCCGAACGCGGTAGTCGTGTTGCTTGAGGCATTAGACCACCGTCTTCAAGCTCGCGGGTTCGAGTATAATTTTAACAAGCATTTTCACTCATTTAATCGCAACAGGCAGAAGACAAAAGTTACTAACATGCTCCATACAAAATAAAGTTTACCAAAAGTTTACCTTCTTCCCTTATGATCTGAAAGGTCATATTAGATCTTACATACATCTGTGTCTTAATAGCATCAAACTTTCCCAGTTTTGTGACATTTCTATTTTTCATTCATATCTAATGTATGCCAAAGTTATTTGTTCTCTATGTACAAAATATCTGTTTCAAGGTGTGATATGTTTTATATGTAAAATTTTCTCCGATCTACCCTCGTGCACTCTATCAGTAACAGAAATTACGATATTTTCCATTACTCTCTTGAAATTTCCCTTTTTACCAGCGCTATCGATATTATTGTCACAGAAAGCTGTTGTCTAAAAGTATGGTCTGCTTTTAGTTTTAAATTTTGAATTTTTATTTTACTGGTTGTCCTGAAGGTTATTTACCACATTCACCTAATTGTGAAACTACAACGCTGAATGTACCATACGATCCTTTATCGATTTATAAGAAACGAACAATTATATTAAAGGAACGGACATTAAATCATAGTACTGTTACCGTCCTTACAATTAATTTTATTTTTTAACTAACAATGATATATGCTTCCAAACAAAATTCTATTTCTTGCGGAAATATTATCTTCCCAAGTCCTCGATATCCCCCCCCCCTTTACCTACGCCACTGCTTCTTCTACAGGAACGTTTTCGTGATTTCTTAATACGACAAAATTCAAAGTTTTTGCATTTGCACGCTGTAACGTCACAGAGCGTCTTCGCTTCTTCTTTGAATGTTTGAATATTCTAACAACCGTTGTAAAACTTTGAAAGATTCATGGGTATCTCGTATCCAGAATTCATTAAAAAGTTATTCGAGCTTGACAGCAATCTCTATATTAATTTCACTTACTTTAGGTTAAAATTATCCTTTATTCCCCTTCTGTAGCCTAAGTCAATTGTAATGTTTCCTAGAGTGTAGAAAACGAAGCCATTGAGCTCCTTCAGTATGTACCAACAACGGGACAAGTAAGTTAACTTCCGCTAGATACATTATAATTGATGTATCACAATACACTGATACACAGTGCACAAAACAGCCCAAACACGACAAATAATAATTCAAGGGCTATTTTCAGGCGATAACTCATTGCAAAAATCATGATTTGTCCACATGTGGCCCAACATTATTCTTGACTTAGGTGGTATTTTCGTGGTGCTGCATTTTCGCGGCATTTTCTACAAATTAAAATCACTCAATCATAACAGTTGAACAATTTAACGTCATAAGCATAAGAAAAGTGCTATTGTGACGTAATGTTATTTTCTAAACAAAAAATATTAAATTTGGAAAGCTCTTGCAGGGAATTACGATGAAGTACAAAAATTAAGAACAAAAAAGTCACCAATTCTTACTAGTCAATATCCAAGTTACAACTTTTGACACCTAGTCCCATTTCATTGGACAATGTTTATTTTTTCGGTGGACCCTATTGTGCATCAATCTTATGCTTCTTAGCCACATTTCTATCCGCTAGAGTGTACTGAGTACCATTTTCTTAGCAACTCTCAGAGTGCAGTGGTATTGAAACGTTCTTCACTAAAATTAAAACAAGAAATTACGGTAATATATTACAATAGCAAAAAATTGAAACAGTAAAAATATTCACGGACAACGCTACCAATATACAAAATTATTTCTAATCATCCTATGTATCAAGACGACATCCAGTATATTATCAAGATTGGTTGCCTAATTCGATAGCGGATAATTATTTTCCTTTAGATTAAATTTGGATAGGTCAAAGATCCTTTCTAGGGACAAAAATTTCTAGGCAGAAGGTTGATCTAGAAATAATAGCGTATATAAATACAAATAGTTAGGAAAACTATAAACTTCACCGACGTTTAACTGTAAGACTAAACATAATTTTAACTTACAATAATCCTTTAGTCCTTTCCTTATAAAAGATGGGAGGTAACAGAAAAAGCAGTTCAAATAAGAGAATTAGTACTTCACCTAAAGAACAAAGACAAAAAAGTAAAGGAAGAAACAACAAAACAGAAACACCTAAATCTAAACAAAAAACGGCAAAAGAAAATAACAAAGAAACCGAAAGAGATAATAAAAACTTAGCAAGTAGCGCAAACTATGATCAGAACGAAACATCAACTCGTAAAGAATTCAGAGGGGGAGAACTAAACCTTGACACTGTAACTGAGGAATCTTCTTGTTCAGAAGACTATTGCGTATCTCCAAGATCCTCCATCTCAAAAGACGAAAATATAAATTATAGCGATCCGATTTCACCAGTGAGTCAGGATTCTTTTTCGCGCTCTCCCACTCCTTCTCCATTAAACTTGTCTGTGGTGGAAAATGCTGCCAGAGTTGTGGACGGGGACTTAACTTCCAACCAAAAAGAAAATAACTTAGTGGAAGAGTTCGCAATGCAGGAACAAACTAAGGTCATTTCAGAGTCACCTAATACGAAAAACAAAAATAACTCACAATCAGATCCAAAAAAAGGAAATGAAGACGGGATGTCATCAAACAAAGATACAGATTCACACATAAATACAAATGAAAACATCTTACCAGAAACTCCGGAAGAATCTAACAATAACAATGATAAAAATACGCCAAGATGCACTACCCAAAACAAGTCAACGACCTCAGATAACCAAATATCAAATAATAATACTATAATGAATTATTCAATTTTGGTGAAAAATGTAAGTAATGACTTTCTAAATCCTATTACTTTTGATAAAATCATATGCAACAGACTAGCTAACATTAAATTAGATATACATCAGACGATTAGACAAAACGGTTATAGGTTACAATTTAAAGATAAAGAAAATCAAGCAAGATTTTTAGGAGCATTTAAAGAAAGAGAATTTGGTGCAAGAGCTGAATTTTTGGTTACTGAAGAAAAAAGAAAGATCCCACAGAAACCTACATCGACCACCACATTTACATGTGTTATTAGGGACATTTCGACTGACATAGTAACAAAGGAACTTCTAGATACAATCAAGGAAAAATACCCACAGGTTACAAATATAACTCGTATTTTAAATGATAGGGGTCCATTGTCTTTAGTTAGAGTATTTACTAAGGATCCAAATTTGGCTAGTGGGCTCATCACAAATGGCATTTACATTGGTAACTGCAGATACAGGGTTGAAGAGTCAAGAAACTCTGGAAGACCTTTTCCCTGTCGGACATGTTACTTGTATCATATTAACAAAACATGCACAAAAAGGCCATTCTGCTACAAGTGTGGCAAGGATCATCCTAGTTACCTATGTAATCAAATCCCAAATAAAAATTTCTGTGCTACCTGTAGAAAAGTAGGTCTTCGTACTGCGGCAGCTTCATGTCCTCTTCGTCCTACTCAAAGCTTCACTTCTATTCCGGACAGAATATACAGATCATCAAATTCATTTGGAAATTACAAAAACTATGCGGAGACATTAAAGGACACGAATGATACCAATACAAATTCAAATCAAAAAATCACAACAGTAACCATCGATAAAGAAATCTCTAAAACTCAAGAAATAGAGGAAATTGTTAATAAAGCTATCAATGAGCAAATAGAAAAAATCTCTAAATGGATGCTCTCAGTTCTTACTTTAACTCTTACTCTTCCTGAAGAAGCTAAGACGATTTCAAAAATAAACTCAATTATAAAGGCGCCAACTGAGGAATTTCTGCATAGACATTTGAATATAATTCAATCGATAGATGGACACATTTTCATAGGAAATGAAGAGTTTGAAAAGAAAAGAAAGACAAACGGCAAAGAAAACTTATCCGAACACAACTTAAATGATGATGGCGAATAAAATCTTTCTGAGGAACCTCAACTATTTAAATGTTTGTTTCATAAATATAAATGGCATTAGAGAAAAGCTGTACGAAATTACACAATTGGCAGTAGATGAAAATTTAGACATTATTGTAATAAACGAGACCAAACTTACTCAAAATATTAAAATTCATATTCCAGGCTTCAACATTTTTCGAAAGGATCGCTCAGACGCTACAGGTGGGGTGGCCATAATTATTAAAAATTCTATTTCGGCAACTGAAACGAATATCCCAATTATATATGAAGACAATCAAACTACTCCTCTAATCATCGAAATACAGCAAAAGAAGGATCCAGTGTACATTGCGACTCTATATTCGAGCCCTACTATGGACATTTCAAACAGTCTACCGTTGTTTACATACTTAGAAAAGTTTAAAAACCTTGTACTAACAGCAGATATAAATTGCCAGCATTCAATGATGGTTGACTTGAAGACTGACAGAAATGGTGGGAAATTGTTTAGATTTCTTATGATGTCTCCTCTTATTAACATAAACGTAGACCTACGAGGTTCCAAAATGATATAGAAACGTCTCCAGACAAAATTATTCTATCTCCTTCTATGACTAATGTCTTGGCATCCAAAAGAGTCGACAAAAGTTTGCCGTCTGATCATGGTGAGGTCTATCTCCGTTTCTACTTCACGACAAAAAACACAAATATAGAACCTGTCTATTACAACAATTATAACAAAACCAACTGGGCAGAATTTCAACAAAAAGTTAAACAAGAACTCTCAAGAATAAAGCTACCTATTTCAAATACAGATGATATCGAAATCGTTAACAACATTCTCACAACTATACTTCAGGAAACATTGACAGCTCTGGTACCTAAACAAAAAATTATTCCAAAAAGGGAGAGACTTCCGGACGAAATCATTTCTAAAATTAGGCAAAAGAGAAGATTATCAAGACTATTTCACAGAGCCCCCAACGAATTTATAAGTCAAATCAATAATATTCAAAAAGAAATAAAGTATTCCATTGCTCAATTTCGAGATAAGAAAAAAGATTTGTTCATCACAGAACTTACAGATAATTACAAAGACAATCCAAAAAAGTTCTGGAAAACACTCTCCAGACAAAAAGGCAAAGGACATGGACACTCTCTCCCTACTTCCCTGGACGGAAAACCGGTTTCTAGCAACAAGGAATTTATTGACATAATATATGCAAAATTCAAAGATAAGATAGAGATAGATCCACCTCATTACAATAAAAAATTTCAAAAAGAAATCTCGGATGTTGCTGACAGAATTAGAATTATTATAGATCATTTTCGAGACATCACTGATCTGGATAGGCAAGACGATCACATTGGAGATGTGGAGATACTGCTTCAAGACGTTACTAAAACGGAAATTCTCAAAATAATCAAAAGAAAGAAGAACACTTCCCCTGGACCTGACGGAATCCCTTACATCGCACTACAACGCAGTCCTACCGAACTACACACCATTCTAACTTCTCTTTATAATGCTTCGCTAAAATTAGGCTACATCCCACTTTCATGGAAAAATGCATATACAATTTACATTCCAAAACAAGGCAAGAGCAGATTCCAAACAGCGAATTATAGACCGATTACCTTGACGAACATAATGGCGAAGATCTGTGAAACGGTCCTATCTAAAAGACTGAATAATTATCTGGTGGAGGTTAATTTAATATCTAGGTACCAAGCGGGATTTCGTCAGAACGTCTCTACTATTGACCAACTAATGAGAATCGTGACTGATATCCAAATTGCCATGAACAAGAGATGGAGATCTGCCGCTGTGTTCATGGACTTAACGTCGGCATTTGATACAGTATGGCACGATGGCCTACTGTACAAATTGCATTTGTTGAATCTTCCCACTTCCACCATTAGATGGATTTCTCAATTCCTAACAAATCGAACAACAAAGATAAGATCTGGCGAAGAATTTTCAGATAACATCTCAATTCGCAGAGGGGTGCCACAGGGGGCGGCATTAAGTCCAATTTTATATTCATTATATGTCAATGACACCCCAATCTCTCCTAACACTAACACCAGTTTAGGACTCTTTGCGGACGATACGGCATATTGGACTACTGCGAGAACTACGACCTCAGTTATAAAAAATCTGCAAAGGCCGGCTGGGACTTTTCTTAAATGGTGCAGGGACTGGAAGTTGGAACTCAACGCCAATAAAACACAGTTCATCATTTTTTATCCCTCTGGTAAAGGTACGAGACGAGACAAAAATAAATTTATTTGCATAAACAAATCTAAAATTAAGCCACATTCAACAGCTAAATATTTGGGAGTAACGTTGGACCAGAGGTTAAATTTCAAATCGCACATTTCAGACAGACGAAAAAAGGGACTTCAGGCATTTTCGGCATTAAAATCTATACTTCTATCAAACACGTCTTTCGGTATAAAAACTAGAATCTATCTTTCCATATTGAGACCAATTATAACCTATGGCCATGAATTGTACAATTCAAATATTAATATGGAAAACTTCAAAAAATTTGAAAGATATTGGCTGAGAGTGTCCAAGAGGCTCTGGAAGGCCGAGAAGGACGCATTATACAAGGATATCAATTTCCCTTCAATTATAGAATATATGGATCTTTGCAAAGAAAGATATGCCAATGCAATCAAAGAAAAGAAATTTGCCATCATCAACTTCCCGAGACAGCTTGATATGAAAGTTATGCGCCATCAAATATCACTTCAAGAACTAGTAAACTAACGAATAAAAATACAGTGAACGAATTCGTTTAACATCAGAATATATATACTAAGCACAATATAAAAGCCTGGAAACTGAATAACACCTCCATTACAACTGCAAATAAGATAAGCGGTCTGCATCCTACATCCTTCATTACAGAAACAAATTATTAATCCTATAAACCTACATCCTTTCTTTCTGACTAATAATAGATAGACTTATCAAACTAGACTATATCAAATTTTAAATTAAAATACTATAAATTTATATATGCTAAATCCTGTGCAATAAAACTAAAAAATTAAAATTTTGTAATTAGCCTGAATTGCAGCTCGAACTCTTAAACTTTAGCTAATTTGTAGACTGCCTGTCACATTCGGTGGTTTTCCTGGCTGGTTTCCTGGCTGGTTGTCGGGTGGGAGCCGGTTGGTTCTGGTGCGGGTTCTGATTCTTTTTATTTCCTTATATATTTCAACTTCAAACAAATTTTATATATTTCTAAGGACGAAAGTGGCCGTAGAGGCCAGAAGTCCGGCCTAGTGGGCCCTGCGGGCCTAAAGGCAATTTACATGTATGTGTGTGTGATTTATATAAAGCCTAATATAATGGAGACCTACAGTATGTTTCGTTAAGTTGTAAGATGCTAAAGATAGATTGTTAAAATATTGTGTGTAGAAGAAAATGATGTAATTACAGTCCACATTCACTCCTTTCCATTGTCCATGGAGAAGACAAACTATTAATTAAACTAATGAAAAAGAAATGATGGAATGTTTCCGAAATTTGATATTCAGATGTCTGGGCTGAAGAGCACGAATGATTTTACTATTAGTCTGTGAAGAAAAAAGACAAAAAGGTCATAAACATGTGTTCTAAACAAAGAAAAAAAACATGTTAGTGAATGCATAGTCTTACATAAAGAATAAAGAGTTACCAGCAAGATTTTGAGCAACCTATATTTATTCTAGGATAGTAATCATTATCAGACGAAAGTTTTAAGAATTAACTATAAGATCTTTTGGAAAGTTCGTTGTGGAAAAATAATTTTGTGAAATATCAGTTATATAAGTAAGAAAACAATAACTTGTATGAAACAGAAACAAGAATAAACTTTGCTAACAAATAAAATCACATTATTAATTATAACAAATGGTCAAATTGTTTCTAGGATACGTAGTTTTAAACCATCTTTCAGGCTGGATACCATCTCGCTGGAGGAAAGCAAGGTAACAGAAACATTACATAATTCCCTTTGTTTAATGTAGCAATTGTGTACATTTGATTTAATGTACGTTTAAATAAATTTTAAATCTATATTGAACTAGAGGAACATATTGATACTTTCTTTCGTTTCTTATCGACAGTTAAATTAGGTTGATTTATGATTTTTCTCCTGAATCAAGCATGTAACTTCTAAGCACTGGAGCTAGTATAAATGTGGATTCCGAATCATGATATGGTTGAACCCCAGGGATTGCTCCATTGTAAACACTTTACTGTCATTATACTCTTGATTTTTTCATGTAATTCCCCAACTTTTTCCTAATATGTCAGCCGGATGTTGGCAAGTATTTAGGGATGTTTAGCTACAAACAAGGGTTCTTCCCGTATTTTATAATATGAGTCAAGTTAAGTATTTTCCTCCACATTTTGTTTTGCATATTAACTATAAAAATGTTGACTTTGTTCATTGTGACAGTAATTTTGAGATTATGCACATTTATACGTGGTAATAATGTCGATCATCATTAAATAACATAACGAGTTATAAGAATATATAAATTTAGCCTGTTCCATAATGTTTAAGACAAATTTATAAACAAGTCATCCCAAAAAAACTGTACGTGCTAGTGAATTTCGAATTTCATATAAGAATCCAACTGAAGGTAAATACAAAATCACATGTTTTCATTCGAGTACTAAACACGAAAAGATAAATTTGTTCTTTAATGTACGAAGTTCGCCACACCGCTCCTATAGTTATCACTCATTATTTATCTCAAAATCCTTAAATGATGTAGAAAAATGGATTATGGATTTCATATCCAAATATTGGTGCTTACACATATATTAAAACGTACGTAGTTATAGTCAGGTGTAAGTTCCAGTGTTGCTCACTTTATCTGAGAAAATGAACAAACAATATTAACCACATTAAGTATTTCGTTTTAAATTTCTATTGCGTTACGCCATAATTTCAGTCATATTATGCCTTAGCTTGGTAAAAGTATGAAGCTAATTCATTCTATTATGAATCCTTCTTTCATCTTAACCTACCTTGTATATTGAAAAACTGTATAGAACTGAAAACATACACATCTCAACCGACTACGACTGGCACAGAAATAACGAAGACTCCGATCTAGCAGGTTACCATTTACGGTGCCCACGAGACGAGACATAGAAATGCTTATGAAAAACGAGACGAGTCAGAACTCTCGTAATATATAATAAACATCATTTTGAGATGAGACAAAGTCTGGACAAGACATTTTCGTGACGAGACAGCCTGAATCTCGTCTCGTGGACAACACTAGTTACCATACGTACCTATTTTGTACGGACAGTCCGTATTGTAAAGGTTCTGTCCGTGTCCGTACCGTACTTCGCAAAAATTAACTAAATGTGCGTACTTTTCATTTAACCAGTTAATGAATGTTCATTATTTTAAACCCATATATTCCCGCAAGTACTCATCAAACCATTTATGAAAAGAGTTTCCCGTGTATGTGTTTGTATTAATATGTATAAGTAATCAATCAAGGGTCAGTTCTACAATCGGACGTTAATTTTCTAGCCAGTGCTAAGTTGAGGGCAAGTCTGATTTAGGCCAATGAAAGTACGCAAAATGAGAGTTGACCTCAACTTAGCGCTGGCTAGAAGTTTAGCGGTCTATTGTAGAACTGACCCTAAGCCAATTAACTTTGTTACAGCCTGCCAATATTCTAGATACACTCATGTATTAAAACGTACTGACCAAAACATACTGTGACCTTGGCAAGAAAGGAGATACTAGTGTAAACCTATAATTACGTATTACTAGTATTAAATGTATTTCATATTATTGATGTCGGAAGTCATTGCTCGGAGTTTCATTCTATTTAATTAAATAGCCTTTATGCTAATTTGCACTATTTAATCCGCAACTATTATGGTAACCCTAGATGTAGGAACATGTGGATTATTGATCAATAGTTTCATATGTTTACGTCTGTCACGGTTCTCAAAATTGATGTTAGTGAGATGACATGTTGCCACTCAATGGGATCTAAATATCCACGTATATGAATATTTAAATCTGGAACGACATATTAGTGAACTTCTACGTTAGCCTAACTATTTCTCTCACTTCGAAAAGGTTTCTTAAACCAAGTTTTTTTTACATGATCACGTTTATCTGTGACCATATTAATAATCGCGTTTTGCGGGATACCTGTTATGTAATACACGTAGTGAGAAGCTTGTGTTCGATTTAACCCATGCGTCGTTTAATAAGCACACGACATATTTTTTTTTAATATTGAACCATGTCGAACTATATAAGTAATTATTTAAATGTGTAGTAGATTCTCAGTTCCAAAGTAGGCATTCAATATACGATTATCAGCTGTAAGCCACCAAGCAAATTTCATTTTCCCTGGATATTCTCATTCCATAACTAATGGGCGACATTCATAAAATTGTCTCTACAAATTTCATACATATACTGTTGATCCATGCAGTTACATTTCCATAGTTACTTTGCAACCACCCTGTATTCGAATTTTACATTGACTCCCAAGAAGAAATTAGCTTCTTCTTCCTTGACTATTCCCCTTTTCTCTCTCTCTCTCTCTCTCGTAACCTAAAAAAATCGTCTACTTTCATGAGCTTTGCTAAAGTGAACGGCTATTTAGAAAGTGAGTAAAAATGTTTAAAGGAAATTAAACACAAAATTGAACTGAAGTACATTCATTTCTCATATTTCGATACATTTCGCATATCAGTATGTATGTGCAAGTTGAACCTAAAGATAAGATAAAATGAGTTGTATGGGCGGTGGTATCAGCTTCACTAGGGTTCATTTTGGATGTGCATTTGTTGGTGATCGAGGGCGGTCGCGCTACATACCGTCGCACTACGGCATTCACAGTGAAGCGTACTACAGTAAATGCGTGTTTGTGGCACCATTTGGTTATCCTGGAACAAATGGGGTGTACATCGGCAAATGCTTCAACGTACAATTCCCAAAATCGATTCACTTTCGGTGCCATTACACTTCGAACAACACGACTATTCGTCTATCAAAACAACACACATTACAACATCTGTGCTAAAACCTTCATGTTTCTGAGCTGTGCCTGCCCTGTACCTTTTAAAATTGTCTTTATGGTAGCGTAACAGCCTCTGTAGTCATGCCATTGACGTCACGGTCTTCTTAGCCCTGTCTTCCTACCAGCTTCCAAATCGCGTTGGAATATGATCGTTTCCCCCTGCTGAGCTAAGTGGCATACTCATCTTAACCTTCGCCATTTCATTATTCTGAAAACATCGGGTAAATCGTAGTGGGTTCTTCATAATGGAGTCTCCTCCGTTCTCAGGTCATCTCGTCAGTTTCAGCTCCTATGTTTCAACCCTGACTTTCAAACAAACGCGATTTATATTCATCTGCTAGGGTCGTACTCCAACTTTCAGAGCAGAATATTACCGGCAGAATGACCTTTCTGTATTTTCAATTCTAACCTCCTTGGTAATCGCGAGGTTAGAAGTTTCTGCATGGTATTATTTCTCACCGAAAGAGCTAGGCAGAAAAATTAATAATGAAGCATAACCGGTCCTATTGGAATACTGAACATGAATATATAGATAAATTGTATGGTGCTACAAACGGCTACAGTAAGCTGAAGCATCTAAATCTACCTTAACTTGCTCTATAGCCCAAGTTTTATCAGTATTCTCTATTTTGTATAGATGTCATGAATTTACGTCAGTGTCCGACTTTTAAAAATGAAATATTCTAGGCATGCATTTTACCCTGGTACACTTCCTACTAATAACTCACGCATGAATACGCAAATTAAAAACTGGCTGCACAGGATGATGAAAAACTGAGCAAGAACTGAAAGTTTGTTCCATACAGATTATTATGGATTAGACTGGAAGTGGATGATGGAGTTTAACTGCTCTGGTGTCTAACTTCAGACTTATTGTCGGTTGGCTGACATAACGACGTATCTCAGTTTTATTAATTTTACAGGAGAACAAAAAATAGTTTTTGACGTTTCGTTGAGAAGCCGTAACTTAAATAGATTTTAACTACGAAGAATGGCATTTCATATTAAGAACAAATAATGATGTGCAAAGTATTCGTCGTATTTTAACTCATCCAACTACATCCGATTTGCTGTAATTTTATAATTTTCGGAGATACTTCAGTATGTGTGCCCGTAATTATTACGTTTAAATTCGTTAAATCGGAGATAAGTCCAAGCATGTCCAATTTGAAAATCAAATGTGGCACGTATTTTGCTTAGGAAACTTCGCGAAAAACTTAAGTGAAACTTTAATAGTAAGAAAAAATATATCCATTTTTAATAATAATATAAAGAAATAAATACTTATTTTCATTTTGGATTTAATGGATAACCTATTTTATTATTAGAATTGTATTGCTTTATTTTTAGAGTTAGAAACTTTATTTTTAATCTTTATTCAAAATAAGTATTACAGTTATTTATTCATTACAAAAATAAAGAAGTATGTATATTATAATGTGGACGTATCACATTTGAAAACATAAGAAATGCCATGGCAATGAAATACTTTTTGGAACTACAGGAGTGCATACAATCACAAATAAAACTACTTCAATATAAACACTGTAATTGTTATTGGAACACACTTGTCTTAATGCTGAAAATTAACATAAACATGCTTGTACTCAACATTTCTAATTACCGGAAATGGTCCTAAACATAATGAAAGAAAATCTTCGTGTTTTCCTTTAAAATTCTTAGAGTGGTGTAGTGTTGAATGGTTGAAGTAATCTTGAAGCTAAATCCTGAATGTCAAAGCGTTTCAAAGAGATTTGCTTGTAATCTTTTGTGTCATCATCCGTCTTTTTAATACTGAAAAGACGTATTTCTTCAGCTGTGGCTCTGAAATCCGGAAAGTCTTCCGTTTCTAGTGTGTGAACAATGTAGGGACTTTTGCGTCCTGCTAAGTGTAAGATTGGTACTAGTTGGGCAGGGACGAACACTTTCCCAGCTCGTTTTATTGCTTGCTTTATAGCACTAAGTGCAGTCACCCTCGTTCTGTCCATGATGTGGTTCAAAGTTGGTTAAAAAATCGCAGTACAATCACAGAAAAATTTGTAGTTTTAAGATCAAATGCAATAATTCAGCAATCACTATTCTGTTCCCATTTTGACTAATGTTACTGTCGGAGTAGAGGTGAACTGTGCTTTCCTTCTGTTGATCAAGAATAGTGTAGATGTATACTCAAAATTGAAAAGAGAAAGAAAAAATTTAGTAGAAAAATAAAGCTCCTTTTTGTATACGAGAACAATTAGTCTTAAAGCGCTTAGGGAACAATATAAATGCTTTAGGAATAGGAACATATAAACACCAACTCCCTCCTGACTAGTGGTCACCAGATGAGATAGACAAAGAATTTGTTACAGAAAACTTTGCAATAAGTAGTAGGCAAAAGGAGGAATTACTAAAAGAACTAGCTTCAGCAACATTTGTAAACGTGCCACATGAAAAATTCCACCTCCGAACGGTGACGTCACAAGAGGTCGCAAGAGCGATTAAAGGTATAAAGTCCAATGCAACTGGAGTTGATAATATATCAATTACATTAATACATAAAATAATAGATGTCCTGACACCAGTACTAACACACATTTTCAGCTTCTCTCTATACACTGGGACCTATCCGTCACTGTGGAAAAAGTCCCTGGTACACCCTATTCCCAAGAAAAGTAAAATTACAAAACCCAAGTAATTACGACCAATAAATATTTTCCCCGCAGTATCAAAAGCTCTCGAAAGAGTAGTCCACAAGCAACTTATTACTTACCTTGAAACTAATAACCTTCTAAATAAATTCCAATCCGGCTTCCGGAGAAATCACAGTACTATCACGCTCTTAGCAAAGATTATCGATGACAAGTTTCAAACGACAGTAAGAAAATCACAGTGATGACACTTTTAGACTACAGTAAAGCTTTCAATTCTGTGGATTTAGATATACTTGTTTGCAAACTCCAGCAGTACAATTTCGCTTCAATCACATGTGAGTGGTTTAAATCATATCTGTACGGTAGAAAGTAGGCGGTAACAGTATCAAATGAAATTTCGACCTGGGTAGATGTAAAGTATGGTGTTTCTCAAGGATCAATTCTAGGTTCTATTTTGTATTCTTTACATGTAAATGACATAAGTAAAATTATATCACACTGTCAGTTTCATTTATTTGCTGATGACTTACAGATCTATATACAGGGTGATCGGAAAGGCACAAACCAGCTAATACACAAAATGAATAATGATCTAGCAGCAACAGTCAAATGATCTCGCCAGCATGGCCTGAATCTAAATCAAGGGGAAACTCAGTCAATAATTTTCAACAACACGCAATTATCACACACCTAAATTAAAATAAGAATACAAGACTCTAACCTTTAGCGAAGATGTTAAGAACTTAGGAGTTAGAATGGACGAGACATTGTTCTATCGTTCTCACGTTAAAGAAATATGTAAAAAAGTTTACTTCACATTGCACGCCCTGAAACGCATCCACATTTACACACCTGAAAGCATTAGAAACTTACTTGCTGAAAAATTAATTATGCTCATCGATTAAGGAGACGTTCTTTACAATGGCATGCCAACTGATTTATCAGATCGACTTCAGCGTGCACAAAATTCTTGTATACGGTACATTGTTGGGGCCAGTAAATATGACAATGTAACACCACACAGACTAAAATTGAACTTGCTATACTTGAATACAAGAAGAGTGCTTCACATTGTCTATCAAGGTCATAAGACAGTAATGAAAACTAGTCCTCAATATCTATCAGATCTCTTTCAACACCCCTGTGATACACACAGAAGCAGACGATTTGATAATCTCTTAGTTATACCGAGACACAGAACATGCCAGTACAGCAAAACTTTTGTTGCAACGGGAACACGGCTGTGGAACTCGTTGCCTTCAGAGTTCGCGAAAAAGCAACCAAGCGTAATATTTAAAAGAAAATACAATAACATATTAGTAGCAGAAATGAAATCCAGATATTTGTAATCTTCCCATTTATTAGAGAAAAAAATAGCAGCAGTTGTCCATCATTCTTGTTGAGTTCGAACAGATTGCCACACATAATATTGTGTGCACAATTGTGTGAATAAATGAGTTAATTTATAACTTATAGAAATGTACTAATATTTTGTTGTTGTTGTGGTATATGATGGCAGTATATAATATGTTTCAAACCTAGATTAAATAATAATGTATGTATGTATGTATGTGCGTGAATGTATGAGTGGAATAAGATTTTTAATGTTTATTTGTATCCTAGTTGTAAGTATATTGTTGTATAATGTTAAATGCTTATTCATGTTACTGGTAATGTGGAAGAGAAGGCTACATAACCTTAACTTTATCAGTCAAATAAATCAAATCAGTTTAATGCCATACTTGTTGCTGACTTCATTAAGACTTGTTTTGACGATACTAGGTCTAAAAGTTTATTGTATACCTTTGCGTAAAATCCCCTTAATGTTATACTTCGGTAATCGGTCAAACAACCTTACTAGATTATCGTAAAATGTATCTTTATCGCTATCATCATCTTTGTAGGTCGGAGTTTAGACTTTATTAAAACCGTGCTGCACCATCGAGTACGTATCGTAGTGTACGGTACTCTTTGTTTCACGAACTATATCTACTGAACAGCTGTTTCAAAATTGTATTTTTCCCCGTAGTAAAATTGTACATGTCCTGTCGAATGTTACCTTGACAGTCCCACCAGACTCATCTTATAATGTCCAGATCACACGATAACTTTTTGCCTGACACATAGTGTAACACTCAATAAAAATGATCGTCTTAATTGGAATGTTAACCAAATGTTAAAATTTTTACCTAACATTTTTCAAATATAACTCTTCCTATTTTTGTGTTCACTTGACAACACTTGACTTAACATAACCAATCAAGTGGCAGCATGGTGTGATGCCACTAAAAGACAACTGAAGGTGCTGAAAGCGATTGTTTACATGGGAAACAACTGTTTAATAGCATGCAATGTTAATACCAACGTTCTGTACTAACGTTCAAATGATTTGTCAATAAATTACTTCTACGAAACTGTTGGTGCCTAATCTGTAGAGGTATTGTTGAAATGGATCTAAGAACGATGTTATTCTGCTGGGATGCTCGATATTTAACCATCGGATTTTACTGTATATTTTGTAACAGACACCTGAGGTTGGCTACCGTTCTTTTCATTGTGACCCAGACTATAAGAAATCTTATTACCGCAATAACATTTCTATTGTAAGGTTATCTGCTTACCTATGTGGCTAAAACTAGACTTGGGTGTATTTAATATTTGTACCTCCGTTGGGTATCGATGTTACAATATTCGTTTCAAGTATTTTATTGTTCGGCAAATATGTGCAAAGTGTATCACCGTGCAAAAGAATTGACTCACATAGAGGCAAGAAAGACAAAAGTCCAGATAGAGTGCTACGAAGCATTGTTTTATCTGTAGGCCTACAACATGGTGAGTCTTACAATATACGCGTGGTTGACATTACCGTAGAAAATAAATAAAGCAATATCATAATAATAAAATAAAAAAAACTGTTGTAACAAATCATAACAAGGGTGTAATCATTTTGTATCCTACAAATAAAATTAAAAAGTATTCTAAACGTTCTAAGTCTTAAATGAAGGAAGACAAAACTCAAAATGAAGAACAGGTAATATTATTAACAAAATTCTGCGTCGTTTAAACAAGATTTTTCTTTCGCTAACCTTACCTACTCTAAACCTAACCCACCCTAACAAAGTCAATATAACTTAACATAACCCATAATAAACTAACATACACATATTATCGATGCCAGAGATAAAGATGTTTCTAATTGCAAAAAATATATATATTGGGTTACACTTGTACCCCTGTTGGGAATCCGAAGTTGCAAAATATCTTGGGTATCCGATAGTTAAGTAGTAATAATTGTATCAATATTATTTTGCTTTCCTACATAGAAGTTATTTTTTTCTTCTATGCATGTGTCAGTTTGAATTAAAGGAACTACCGTAAGTAATACTTGATAAAGAGGAGCCGTACTAATTTTCGAGCACCCGGCAAGTCCTATGATTAGCGCTATTGCTAAATAAAATTTCCCTTTGAAACTCCAGTTTCTGTTAGGTATTGGGCCATATGTTCCCTCTCGATACCTCATTCCCTTGTAAATAATTCACACAGGCACTAAACACCTAGAGAAAGCCAGTAATCCAAAAAGTGTTAGAAAAAGCTGTGTTATTATTATTTCGTTAAATACGTACTCGAGTTGATCGATACAGAAACATGGTGGCACGCGGAGGGTTAGTAATAGCTCACTTCTTACTAGGAATGACAAGCTTTTGTTCCTTAAATCACGGACAAATTGACGAGAATGATAAACTTGGGATCGTCGGTTCAATCCCTGTGGATGTGGATCATGTCATGTGGATTTTGAGGTGGAGAAACACCGTGTGCGTGAATTTTCCTAGACTTATCCCGTTTCCTCCAACTTTCTTCATTCCACCAATTCATCCATCCGGCCTGAGCCAATGTTGTCTAAAGGACTTAAAATTAAATTCAAATTCGAAGCTGCTAAGACGGGTTAGATAAAGTCAAGTTATGATTTTTCTATATATGCAATCCACACATCACGTTTAACACTAACGCCATATGCTCGGCCTGAAGACTGAAACTGGTAAATAATCAGACGTACTTTCCTTCTTATTTCGCACTTCCATAGCTCAAAACTTTGTTATATTTTGCGTTTCAACACTTCACACACGTTGGAAATTTTACATACTTCTTGTAAATTTAACATTTTTTGGGACCCCAAATGTAATGTTAACCCCTCTCGCATTCTGTATGTGTGGTTCAAAAACTGGTTGTGTGAAATTGAAAGGAATGATTAGGAGTCCACTGCAGGCAAATATTATAGATCTCGTTCATAGAAGTTTACAAGGTCACTTAGGGTCTATTCCATTGCAATCACTTCATGACCTCTTACTCTTATTTTTTATCTCATTTCATATTTTCCCCATATATTGGTTTCGGATTCGATATGCTACACAAGCTGAGATTAGATTAGATTTTACTCAATCAAGTATGCAAGAGTGACGAGTACAGGGGCAACGAGGTAATTACAATGTTGTAGCTGCATCGAAAAGGAGGAAGTCGTGTGCGACCATTACACTACTGATAAAATCTTGTAATGAAAGTAACCGCACGCAGGGGCCATATATACCCAAGCAGAAAAATTGGAAGAATAGTTAACAAGTGAAAGGTGTAGATAACTGTCCCTCCCTTAGTACTGACTTACCATTAATTTTTCATGTAAAAGGGTGTATATTGGATTAAGTAAATAAAGTTACACATATATTACGTTTGTTTTTCCTTTTCTAACGTGAGCAAACGACTTGGATAAAATGTGAGCAAGTCGATGTGTGCACATGTGAGGACCCTTCCCGTCAACATGACAAAAATAATGTAATGGCGTCTCCGTTTGAATTTTAATATAGTATATGCATATAGAGAACAAAATGAAGAAATGACATTCTCACCTTTTATACAATGATTAGTATGTTCATAGGTAACCACATGAACTAACTTCTTTCCTGAATGCGGCTTTAACCGCATTCCACGAAATACTTCACATCCCTTTCATTTCTTAAACGATAGCGTAAATTTTATATACGTAGAATACGAAAATTGTATGGGGGGGTTCATTTCGGATATTCGAATACATTCTTTTTAAATTTCCACATTTTTTTCGTCATTATTTATTGTTTAATGATTTTGTTGATCGCAGTTCCAGCGCACGGTTTACAAAGTTCAGTTGTTTATATGCGTTAACACTTAACACTTGAAGTGGTATCGTGTTCATAGGAACATCGCATTTACCTGACATTCGGAAATGTTAACATTTGCCTAACATTTATGTTAGACGTAAATGTAACGCAAAAAAATTATCGTGTGATCTCAGAATAACACCAATATGTCCATTGTCCACTCGGTATTTCTCAGTCTCGCTTACTACACCTGAAGTGTGCCCGTTTGGTATAAGGTTCATACGATACAAGTTCCTATTCTCAGGTCTTCCTTAAACCTGTTCTTGAAATCCCAGAAGCGTTCCCTAGTCTCTACCCGCAGAACGGAATGGTGACAAGTTTATTTCCGGAATATTTAATCCCAGAAGAATGCATATAAATTACAACCATCTTCACTGTTTCTATGAAAATTTTAGCTCTGTAGATTTGTCAGAAACCAATACTGACACTTCTTTAAAGTAAGTAAATAAAATGTATAATAAGTAAGTTTGAACATCTGAAATCAACGGTGTTGTCTGTCATCGATTAGCAGAACAGCAATAATCACAAATATAATAATATTCATATCTATAAGTAAACTCACGACGCACTACCTACTTCGGAATATATTAAGTTAGAATATCTACTTTATTATAATACTTAAAATACCATCCCTGATCAATTATAACGCTAGGATTTATACAGTATAATATAAATGTAATTTTCTCTTCAGATAATCTTCACAGTAGATATCACAAAGGGGCATCTCTAGAAGAGATCTTCATAGTTTACAAGGAAACAGTACCTCTTATGTCACCAGGAAGTCTTCATTTCCATTGTAGTATAAGAAGCAACAGTATTTCGTCAACCGCACAAGTATTCTGTACAATTGTAGTACAAAAGGCAACAATACTTGTATGTCACAAGGAAGACTTCAATATCATTGCATTATAAGAGACAGCAACATTTCATCACATTATCAGTTATTTTCTTCACATTTCCATTGGTTGTGACTCAGTAATCAGAGATTGGTATCGTAACTTAAGACGTTGGAAGCTATGAAATGCAAGGGAACTTTGTTACCTATAGAAATGAATTATGTCCTGTTCCACCATGATAGAAGTTAGCATTGGTTGAAGCTATCACTCAAAAGCCTTTGGGTATCTGTATACCATTTTGGCAGCGTAAAGGATAACATGGTCTTTAAAATGGTTAAGGAAATCATTCAAGCTTCTATGTTAACTAAGAACTTGTTATTTAATTGTTATACTGGATCTTGCAAGAGTTTAAAAATGTCTAAGTTTATCAGCTAAGTGGAGGAGCAGTATTGCGTAATAATTGATGGTGCTTTTGCTCACAGTGAATTTTGTTTTTATATAAATAAATATACTTTTAACAAATTTTTACTTTTATTGAGTTGAAAGTATTTCTACTTTGAACCTTATTTAAGGGCTCTAGGCAAATTTGGCTCAGGCCATTTAGTGGATGATACTAGAATTGATAGAATGAAGAAAGCTGGAAGGACGGGAGAACTTCGAGAGAATCCACGCACACGGTGTTGGTCCAACAGAAAGCCCACATGTCATGAGCTGGTATTGAACAGAGAATCCAAAGCACCAAATGTGAGCACTCCACGGCTGAGTCAGCGCGGCTCGTAAAGTTTCTCATTACTGAGATTCTAGAACAACTGACGGATTTTCATCAATGGTGTGATAAATGTAAGTATCCGATATTTCAACGTGGGCCTACGTTTGCATAAATTTACATACATTACGTGATCAAATCGCGCGCAAAATTTATGAATTCCAAAAATAATTATATTAAAACAAATGTAATATATTTGAAAGTTCTTCTTATTTAATATTACAGGTTACTTTTCAGTCGTTTGCTTAAAATATAAAATATTGTTAGTTGATTGAAGTCAAAATGCAACAATAAAACTTTAATTTCAATGAAACAATTCGAGTCTCTATTTTTTATAATCACTTGGTTCTTGGTAAAACTGTGTTAGATTGTACTATTGATAATCAGAACCAGGAAATTTCCGAAAATTGAAATTGTTCTCTGACAACAATAAAAAAATATATAAAGAAGTATATCTTTGCTTTGTAAGCCTTTATCTCTTAACATCTTTCTTGCTTGCATTACACTTAAGGTATTGTCAACCATCTACAAAGAAGATGCAAAATCTTTTAGGGTTTACTGGTTAGATGTTGTGTATATACTTCTATAGATTATTGTTGCAAGTTGTATCGCGCAGTAATTTCTCATTTTACAGATACTAATGAACGAATTAGGAATCAAGAAAATATATTTATTAGTATAATAATTTCAATGATGAAACATCGTCATTATTTATGTATAAGTCAATTAAATAAGTGAGTTTTATATATATTCAAGAACGGTGGATTTGCTGTTGTTTGTCAGAAGATTTTCAATATCAACGTATGCTCGTATGTATGATTTCAAAAGCTAGACAAATTTCATTATAAACTTTCGAAGATCTGCAAAGTCATTTCATTGAAATGAACATTAAAAGTTCATATCAATCCAATCCAAACTACATTGCATCCCTATGAACAATAAGACGGCGTACTTTGAGAATTAGAATCCTGGTTTTGTTATTTATTGAGTAATTTGGTTATAAACACTTGAGATGCATACAAATTATCGATTTAATGTCAGGTTGAGAATAAATATATAGTATTAGACATTCGTAATGTTGATTGGGATATATACAGTACATGCGTAAATATGCTGATTATTACGTGTGATTTTGAATGTTGTACAACGCAACGGTAAGGCTGACCTGATTATTGTGAAGATATATTTCTTATGTATCTGGATGTTCAAATGGTTAATGGCATTTATGCTTAGACAGAGTAGGTAACTGCCTACAGCAGCACATTTTCAGAGCCGGCAAATTTTTAAATTACAACTCAGGTAATTTTAAGGTATTTCGCGAATAATTTTTCTTTTTATTGTTGGAGACATTATTTGTAACGGTCTAAACTCTTGGACAACCTATTTTTGCAGTGGCGCACCACCAGTAACCCTGCACCTGAAGTAACACACTATTCCCGAAAACCGAATCAGTAAACTTGTTTTCCATTCGAATTTTTTGGATGAAATGATAAACCCCTTAGGTGCGCAACCCGTCTTAAGACGCTACTGTATACCCATATTTTGTACCTTAGCCCGTCAAAAGACGCAAAGTTTTTGTTAATATACAACTACTGCTGCTGAAAGTTCCCGTCTAAAGACGCTACTGCATTTCTTAAGCATTGGAAACTTTTGTTGAATCTCAGTTCTGAAATTATAGTTAACACAGTGAAATTGGTATCACTGTAGAGCACTGTAATTGAAAACAAATATCAATGTTGTGTAAGTTTGTATTTTTCTTGTTAACAAGTGTGAATATTTTCGGTAATATGAAAAATTACTAGACCTATGTTGTGTGCACCAGTATTGAAATTATACTTTACGCAGTGACAGTAATAACATTGTATTTGAAAATAAATGCCATATTATTGCATCATATGTATGTTACAATCATCACACACACAAAAAAAAATGAATTTGGAAAAAGAAACACGAAAATTAATTTTTGTGGGACAAAAATGCTCATTTTGCGGTTCGACTCGTACTACGTAATCACACACTTTATATATTCTAATTTTCAACTTCCAGTTATCTCAAAATTCATATAAACACAGAACCCATAAGCCGTTTCGAAAATTTAATGTTTGGGGATGAAAGTAAATGGGTACACTGGATTTAAATAGTATTTGTACTCAAGTTTTGTGATCGTGTAAGTTGTACTCTCACCAAAGAACTGATGCAGAATTTCATATTTATATTGAATTTCCATTTTGACAATTTCCGAAGTTTAAAATAATCTCAATAGATTGCGCCAGTTGAATAATCGATATATTGAATAATAAAAGCGGGTGAAAACATGGTGAACACACTCGCTAAAATAACAGATAATGACTTCTCCCAATTAATGTTTTTAGCAACTTACACAGCAAAAATAATGGCTTTCCTAATTCAACTTTTTTAACTGTCTCAGGACGACCATCACTGTTTTGTGTTAATTCAGCACTATTTGCTGTGTGATTTCGGTGATTCAGCACTGTGATGGTGCCAGTATGACACCCTCCAATGTTATGAATCAACATTTAAGAACTTTTTTGGATTTTTGGCTCAGGCTGGAATGGGTTAGGTAGAGGATGGAGAAGGTATCGGCCCGGGCATTTCTTAACGTGCTATCCCGGCATTCGCCTGGCGAATCACCCATAGCAAGATCAGCGAACTATGAAACAATTGAAATATTACGTTCATTATAAAATACGGCTAAAGAAAAATTGGGCGGGAAATTCTTGGGTGCTTACAGGCGGAAGAATTGTAAATCAACCACTCTGTGTAATCACACTAATATGGAAATACAAAGCGAAAGCTAATAATGATATATACATCCTAACATACCCCAAACGAATCTAATTAGTGGACAGTTATACTAGCCTCGCATGAATAGGGTCTATGTTGGCTTTTGTAATGTCATTTTAAATGTGAACTTAACATAGGATTTCCTGTAAATAAATGTATAGAACGGTGGTTCTTAACAGGTGTGATGCGACACACTAGACAGTAAAATGTTCTGTGTTAATTCAAAATTGTTCGGTATCCGTTGTCAAATTAACACAATAGATGGTGTTTGCCTTCCGCCATCTTGATCGCTTGATTTAATAGAAATGGAACATATTCTCAATAAATTGGAATTCTGGTCGTTAACTGACAAATGGAAAAGTGATTAAACGATGACATAAGACGTGCAAGTAACTTTGTTTGTGTTTGTGGTTCAGCAACATATTTTTGATCCCCATACTATTTGAATATAGTGTTTTTTTCTGTCAAGAAATTTAGCCCAGATGGTACGACGCTGAACTTGTAACTCAGTAATCCATGTTCAAAACTCCTTGCAGCCGTAACTTGTTCTTTTCTCGCAGCTAGTACCGAAATAAACACCGTGTGCTGTGTTAATTTAACACAAAAATGTGGTAGTCACGCTGAGACACCAAAAAGTATTAAATTAACAGTGACATCTTTTACTGTGTACTGTGTCGTGAGATTTGCTAGGTGCGCCGCGAAACTTAGCTTTGTGATTTTGCTGGTATATGTAATTAAAATAATTTCGCTCAATATTTCTTTTGAAAAACAAACAAGAAAAATATTCATGAGCTTAAGAGGGCTCCTCGCTCCCACCCCCATCCCCACCATTTTTATCATTTTTCAAAATATTTCTAGAACTAAGAGTACTATCAAAAATGTAAGTTCATAGCGCACTAGAACTTACAAATTACTATAGAATAAATCGACAACAATCTCGAATTCTTGTTAATTGATGAATGCTGAGATTTCAATTAAATAATGACGTCATAATCTTTGAAAAACCTAGCACTCATCAATGGAGAAGATCTCGAGATCACTGTCCATCTTATTTCATAGTAATTTGTAAGCTCTAGTGCGCTATGAACTTATATTTTTGATAGTACTCTTAGTTTTTTAAAAAAATACTTTGAAAAATGTTAAAATTGGAGGGGTTGGAGCGAGGAGCCCTCTTAAACACATTTATTTTACAGGAAAATTATTAGTTTGTTGCCGCCTTGCATTCAAAATATTAGTGACCAAGTCTGGCGCATTGTTGCCTAGTATGTCGCCGAAACGAATTACAAAATATAGTGTGCCACGTACAAAAAATGTTGAGAACAACCCCATTGACAATTTGCCGCCGATGCTCTCGGCCCGCCGTCGGATACAGAGCGATAAACGCCAGTGTAGATATGTACTGGCGGTTAGTTGTCGTGAGCTCGTCGTTTGCCGGTATAGCGGCTATTATGCGATGCACTCGAGCGGTCCGACGGCGGGATCCCGCCCGAGCGGAAAATGACATGCTCGTTCCGGCCGTTACGCAGATTGTCATTTGTTATTGTCGTGGTAACAGCGGATATCAGCAGACCACGATATTCGTTTGTTGACTAAGAAGGCGGTTGAGAAGAAGCATAAAGTGGAAGAAATAATACGAACAATATGTATAATTGTAGTTGTGTAGTTTGTTTTGAAGATGAGTCGTTAGCAACTGTCCCGCTGTGCTGGATTCATGCTGGAAATTGCAGCTGACCACCGATGGTGAAAGATAAGAAGAAATTCCAGCGCGCATTAATTTTTCATGAACTCCCGACAGACAGCTGGGAGAAATACCGCTGTAGGATTCTCTACAAAGGAGGTAAGTAAAATCAGGATTCAAATACATAGTTTGTAAAGTTATATGGAGTAGGTGTACCATATTTAATGCAATTTGCACGCATTGTATGTTCATTACGCATGAAGTCTGCATCAAAGCGGGCGTTGTTTTCTGTGCGTATGTTATTTTGCTACGCCGACTGGAATTGAAGTAGGCCTAAATTGACCCTAAAGTGAAAAATGTAACGGTAATTTGTAAAATTGTTAGCCATTGGCGCATTGATTTTGGTTTGGTTTTAGTGATTTTAAAATTAGTGCGTCACTACTATAGTAATGCCTTAATAAGTGGTAGTTACTTGAAAGAAGTTGAAAATCTAGTGTTATAGGTAAATATAACAATGTTAGGCCTCTCTTTATTATACGTTGAGCGTTCCATTTGGAACTATAAATGCAGCAGTCACAGGAGCGATGTATATTAAAGGTTATGGCCATAGCATATAATGAAAAAATCTAACCTGACTGTTTCTTACCCGTCCTCGTACGCTATCCCTTACTCGACATACTGTCCGTGTTTTGTGGAAAAACCTCAATAGTCGTACAGAAATAATCGTGTTATTATGACATTAACGTGGTTGCGATCTGTGACTTATACGGGTTAACTTCGGTATATGGCATCCAACTGCGCAGTGAGCGTTAACTGAACCGTAAGCTAAAGTAACACTTAATTGTTAACTGTATGTTTGGTTCGTAAAATAAGCTAAGTTAAAACTACAAAAAAAAAAAAAAAAAAAAAAGGAGGAAAAGGATCATAACTGGTCGTGGAATTGTTTCCGAACAATTTTAGCTGAGAAATGTCTACTTTTAAATTCCCTGTAACCCCCAAGGGAACCTGGAGACTTTGGGCCAACGTAGAAGAAAGAGTAGCTCTTGAAGTTGAAACTTTGGTTAATTGACCAATAATTAATACACCTACGCTATCTCTTGGTTTGGGTTTGGTAGTCGCCCTATGTTCTTCAGAATCTGCAGGGATAAACTTTAGATGTGGTCAGTCAGTTGATCGAAACTTGCCAGGACCTAGGTAACTTGTTCACCCTATACTGTTGCATAAACAAATGTAGATCACGAATGGACTGAAAACGGTAATGTAGGTAACAGCGGTAATGAATAATAATCATGTAATTACTTTTGTAGATGTTTTAAGAGGCACTGCATGTGGTGGCGGAAGGAACTATTTGGCGTAGAGTTACACTTGTCAAGTGGATGCGGGTAGAGCAGTATTTTGTCGCTGTGCAAAAAAAAAAAGCAAAAGACCGATCTTGACTTACCTAACCTCGAAGTGCGCTTCATCAGTAAAAAAAAAATCCGAACTTGACTTACCTAACCTCCAAGATAAAAAAGGTAAAACTATCCCCTGTGCGCTACGCACGCGCCGTGGATGGCACATGAAGGATGTGGAGGTAGCGCGTCCTGTCCTGGCCGGGATTTGAACCCGGGCCACCCGATTCGTAGTCAGACGCGCTACCGCCTGAGCCACGGCGATTCCCCCTAACCTCCAAGTGCGCTTGAATAGTCGTTGTGGAGAACGAAAAAACAACGAACCTGACTTTCCAAACTTCCAAGTGCACTTAAATTGTCGTTGTGGAGAAGAAGAAAAAAAACAACGAACCTGACTTACCTAACCTCGAAGTGCCCTTGGTCCGTCGCTGAGCAAATAAATAATAAAAATAAAAATAAAACCTGGGAGGCATTTTTTTTTATTTTGGTCTGGTCCGGCGATAGTAAATAAATGCCCTATGGTAGAACATTCATCTCATGTTTGTTTTGAAGCTAAGGAAACATAGCTTTGATTAAAAATAAACACTATTACAGGAAAATATTGGTTTTTCGAGGTCATCAGATGTTTTAATTTTAACCTTGACTATGTGAAAAGGGATACCTTCAATATTTTTTAGAAATAAAGTACATTATATACTAAAATGAAATCTATTTTTGGTGTAAGTTTCGTTTTGAGATGACTTTGAAACAGGAATTAAATGAAATATTCAGTATGTAAAACCTTCCTTGCACTAAACGTGCTTAGTGGGAAGTTTAGATATGTCGGAAAGTCTGTCACTCGCCATTTGACTGTACATATTGTGTGGTGAAACAGTAGTACAATGGTCCGGTACAGTTCCGATGGACATATTCTTATGTGAGTAACAGGGTTTCCACCCTTCCCAATGTTTTCAAATAGCAAACAATTGACAGACACGCAGAGGCAGTTACTAATAAAAAAAATAACTTTTTTCTGAAATTCAACACACGGTACAATTTGTGCTGCATTTTCTGTGTTACAAACTAAAGAACATGCGTAAGTTGAAAAACATTGTTTAAAATTTGAAAACAAAATCAAGTTTGTATGGACCTGAGAAATAATAGTTGTAGTTTAATGCCTATACTATTGAGCAAATCAAATACTAAAATAATATTTATGCTTTAGCTCGGAAAGGTGAAAATCGGAGCAATTTAATGGCCGACGAAATGTGCATCGAGTCAAAAGTCGGAGTGGTCCCGACCAAATAAGGAGGGGTGGCAACACTGCTACTCATAGAATTATGTGTCCACAGAAATTGTACCATGCCTTTGTACTACTGCTTTACCACACAATATTTACAGCCAGACAGGAATTAAACGGCGAGTGAGAAGACTTTCAGGCATATAAACTTCCATACTGAATATTTTTTTTACTCCTTCTCCCAAAGTAATCTCCATACCAAAGAAAGATTGCATTTAACTATATAATGTACTTTCTTTTTTAAAAAATGAAGATACCCCTTTTCCAGATAGTCAAGGTCAAAATTTACATCATGTGACCTTGAAATAAAAAATGCAATATTTTTTTGTAATAGCTTCAAAACAAGCCAAGAGGAATGTTCTACCACAGTTAGAAGAAGCCAAGTTATGATATTTTGT
>JAGDQP010019348.1:0-35005 GCA_022664845.1 Lepisma saccharinum
TCTATCGTCGGACTTCACCTGGCTGATATCCCGAGAACATCTATATATTACTTACATTGTTACGATGGTAAAAACCATGGTTAGAATAGCTTACGTTTATTCTACCGAACTTGTTGTTGTATCTGTATTACCATTGTCTGTAAAGAAACAGGTAAAGGTTTCCGTAGTGTGTCGTCCATGGACCCTTTCGGGACAAATTGTGCATTTTATATGCTCAAATTGAGCATTTTATTAAGAAATCAAATATTTTGCATAAGTAATTTCTCTCTGGTTGATATCACTCTCTTTCTATATTGATCTTTTCACGTATCAACATCTGACCGAACAATAGTCTGGATCGCGTTATTCTCAGTAATACGTTTCAATCTTGGACACAGAGGGAATTTCGCGTAGTTTTATCCTAACATGCACTATGGTATCGTGCACGTGAGTTTAACTTTTCTTAGGCAAATTTACAACTCCTACTCTTTCTTGTCCACTCTGGGGCATCCTTGTTTTAGATGACATTAATCAGTCATTTTGTTTCTTATTTACTATTACACAAAACATTGAGAGGATTTCTCTATATATGATAGAAATGTCTCCTTGCGAGGTTAATTCTTGTCATTATGATCATTGTGTCTTGAGATTTGCTTGCAAAGTAAGCTCTAACTTATTGTTGTATTCTGACAGGCGGAAAAATAAATTGTATCCGCAATTCTCGAACCTTTGCTTTTTAATTTAACAAAACCACTATACTACCACACCGTCGTTTTAGTAACTACTATTGTAAGTTTATTAACAGTATTGTTTAAATATCTCAACTATTACTTTACATAATATTAATACGATTGGTTACGTCTACAAGACGTCATTTATACGTCCACGAAACAACTACAAAACAACATAGTAGAGTGAAGAGCCTGCTCTTTACACGAGAAAGGTTTAAATTATAAAATAATGAACACAAAGGAATTAATTCTAGCGTAATATTTTGTAGATTAGTTCTGCCATAATTCTTTTATACTTTAAAGGTGATACGCCTCACTAGGATGCTATATATTTCGATAAAGAAATAAACTCACGAAGTAAGCCGCGCCTAATGACTAACTTGCGTTTACATTATTAACGTAAAAAGGCAACCGTCGTTAGTTGACGCTGGTTAAAACTGAACCAAGCGTTAACGGTAACTACCGTTTACATTACTAAAATGATCTTGGTTAGCGTTAACGATGGTAAGACGTTAGTAATGTAAACAAGGCAGACCGAGATAATTTTAGTAACATTACTAACATTTTACGATGGTAAAAGTTATGGGTAAAACTAACTTGCGTTCAGACTACCGAACTTAAGAGGTTATCGTGCTTGTACTACCATTGTCTGTAAAGAAAAAGGTTGAGGTTTCCGTAGAGTAAAGAATCTGCTTGTTACACGGGAGAGGATTAAATTATAAAAAAATGAACACAAATGAATTGATTGCAGCATCACATTTTGTAGATTAGTTCTGCCATCATTCTTTTATACTTTAAAAGTAATACACACCACTAGCATACTATATATTTCGATAAAGAAATTAACTCACGAAGTGATTCGCGCCTAATGATTAACTTGCGTTTAGTCAACCGTTTCTTACTAAAGTTGCAAGAAAACCGTCGTAAGTTGACGCTAGATAAATTTGAAACCAGCGTTAACGGTAATTTGCGTTTACATTACTACAATGAACTCGGGTTAACGTTAACATAGTAAGATGTTAGTAATGTAAAAAAGGCATAAACGGCAGTTACCGTTAACGCGGACTTCAAATTAAACCAGCATCAACCTACGACGATTATCTTCTCTCGTTAGTTATCTAAACGCAAGATGGCCTTTAAGCGCAGCTCACTTGGTGAGTTTATTTCTTCGTTTACCGAAATATATAGCATCCTAGTGGGGCGCATCACTTTTAAAGTATAAAAGTATGATGACAGAACTAATCTACAAAATGTTACTCTACAATCAATTCTATTATTTTCATTATTTTATAATTTAAACATCTACCGTGTAACCTAAAAGAGTATGGGGGAAAATCATTACTCTAAGCATTTCTTTATTCACAATGGCATTACACGCACGATAATCAAGTTAAGATTCGTGGTCTAACGCAAATTATTTCAACCATGCTATTCACCATCATAACAATCTTAGTAATCTAAACAAGGCATTATAGTTCAGGGCTGGGTTGCAAGAAAAATACTTAAGTGTAAAATCTATCTTAAGCAGACCATCGAACTCTACGTAATACTGGAGTAAATATTTACATACAAAAACGGGCCGCACAGCGATAAGAAGCGTATAAAACTGAGTTAGAACTGAAAATTTGATCCACATTGGATTAGACTGGAAAGTGGATAAATAAGTTTAAACGTTGTAACAGTGGGTTACAGTATGAGTATACGAACTTGGAAAAGTTATTTTCTTATTTTATAAACAAAATTATAATGGTGAGCCTAATAGAAACTAAAATAGAATTATTATTGTTTGGTTTAATTAATGAAGAGATTTCGAGATAGAAAGAAGACAGTGATAAACATTATTGATTGTTTGCATGTATTTGTAACATGTATATCATTGCTTGTAGAAAGTTAATGAACATTATACAATAGCCCGGACGGGTATGTAACCCTAGCCAGATCGCTAAATATACCTTATATTCTTATGAAAGGTAGACTTTTTCTTATGACAGATTCCTGCTCTATCACTGAGTAAGATTCCTGTTGCTGTGAATGCCCCGCTGGCGCTTCCTGCATCAGTGTTTTTTTTTACATGTTGGTGGGAAATACTGTAGATATGTTTTACGGTTCGGGCCATGGATTCATGTAGCAGTGACATCCATTAACTGTGGCTTTCTGCTATAGTGTAATCCTGGACAAATTGGGAACATCGTGAGTATTTCCGACCCCCGTTGTCGTGCCTCAATAACAGTAGTGACCGAAGCACCCTGTTACAACGTTTGCTCTGGCGTCTATCTTTAACGCTAAGTGGTCACTCCAGTATTATGTAGAGCTCGAAGGATTGACTTAAGTCAGATTTTACACTTAAGTATTTTCTTACAACCCATCCCAGACACTTCAATAAAACGTGTGATAGTATATACGTGTGCTTCAACTGATTCTTCTCAAAACCTTTTAAGAAATGATGGGTGCTAAAAGATTTCTCTGCTTCTCTCTCCTTCATGCGCCCATCTACGTCATTTGTTGAACATCGCGTTTGCACTTTTTTCCCCGGCATAATCCGAATTTCGGATTTTCCACACAAAAGCCCAATCCTAAATGCTCCTTTTCTTCCTTTTACTGAGAAACCAAGGAGTCAAGGCAAGGAACCTTGGAAGGAGTGTCGGAAAGGAAGCATTTTGCACGTTGTACACTTGGCGAATATAGCGACATCTTTGAAAAGCATTAGGATCGTATACAACTGTGCAGCGGGTGGTGGGATAGGAGTGGTGGTTGTGATATCGTAGGCAAACAACCCCAATTGAAAAAGCATGAATAATTAGAAACTCAAACAACTGCGCAGGCAGTTGTACTTGTTTTGCAAGATACTTTGATCGTGTGAACTTTCCCCTCTCCTTCGCTCGAGAGGTATTGTACGGCGGCGCGTATCTTTAAGACAATGGTTTACATGGTCATATTCAAGGACGCCGATTAGGGAGGCAAGGGGGCGCTTTCCTTTCCAGCCGTAGCCGGAGAAAATGATACTATTATGGCACAAAATGGGGGGGATCATGTCAGTCAAAAAAAGAAGGCAGTATGTGTATGGGTGGTCTTTCCCCCCCCCCCCGGAAATCGTAACATGGGCGCTCTTGGGCGTAACATGTGCGCATATTCCTTATTCATTACGTGTACCGACTAGTGAGCAGGTCTTTCATTACAATTGCAATTCTTCACATTCTTCTCTTTGAAAGACTTTCCAGGGAACAGCGACACGTGTCAGTGCTTTTTGTAAGTTGTATTATTACATAAATCGGCGAAAAGTGTAAAAAATGCAGTGCAAAAGAAATGATACTAAAGAAATCATCAACAACGTGATGCGTGCAACAAATTGCTGGAATTTTTACAGAGTAACTGCATATTATTTGAAATCAATTTTGTGACATTTTCTATTCCTCAATAGAACAATTTATATAATGTGTTCAGTAAACAATATGAGCAAGAAGAATCATCCTAAATATCCGCATATCCTGTTTAGATGGCGGGATACAGCTGCATGCACATAAGATGGATACTGCTCACCGTTGTCCCGTGGCTAAGCTCGTGAAATTCTGTAAAACTCGAAGCGGACGTAGTTCAGTTGGTACAGCGCAGGGATTCCGCCAGTATTTTTTTTGCGGGGGTGTAAAGTCAGGGAGGGGGCATGCACGGTTTCTATCGATTTTTGACGGTAAACATTTTAAAGTTTAGAGTTTTCTAGAAAATTTGGAGGTAACACCCCCACAGAGGGTCTGGCAGAATCACTGGTAGAGCGTTAGATTCTCACTCAGGAGGTTCTATGTTCGATATAAGCGACCGACCATCCTGACAGGTTTTTCCAGCCTTTGTTGTCAACCTGTTTTTTTTCCTCTTTCAAACTTGCCTGACAAATGTCAACACTGCCCAACAAACAAAACCACGCTACTATAAATAGTTCTACTTTTAGCTTAACACTCCCCAGCTAACGCGCAGTTGTGTGAAAAATGAAGCAAAACTTTAGAAAAGTAAAACTTCCTGTTTGGAATAAAATAAAATGAAGAATGTGTGACTTTTAAAATATGTGCCAGTAATTATTTCCTATGAAATTTTAGGCGAAAAATAATAAGCTAAATAGATTTTACATTCACTTTCCTCCCTACTGCAATACCTCATCAATTTGCATATATTTTTTTACATTATTCTCTCCAGAACATAAAGCAATAAGAATTAAGCATCTAGACCAATTCTGTGAACATATAATTATGTTACCTTCTATCGAGCAGTCCCGAAAATGTTTCCAATTTACATAAAAAAAAAAGACAAACTCCACCCCTATAAAAGCTTCATGTTCATATACAGAGTCAGTTAGCATATTCATTTATTACTGTCAAGGGCGCCCATCAGGGGGGGGGCAACGCCCCCTCCCCTAGCCAGAGAAAACTTATCAAGTTAGAAAACAAAACTAAAATGTTTATATATTCGTTTTTATATTTTATTTTTATGTTTATTTAATTCTTTTATTTTTTGTCAGCACAACAAACTTTATAGCCCAATTAGAGTGGGGATATTTACAAGGCTCATTACAGACATTTTTATTACAATATTTCTAAATCTTTTGGGAAGACATATCACATAATTATGTCCAATTAGATGCAAGTTCTACACATTTCATTGTAGGCAGTAGTACGTATTCTCCAGATTTGTGACTTCATCATTATATTTGTCCTTGCCTTTTTTCTAGTGGAAGATACCAGAGTTGTCTACCCGAGTTTTTAATGACGGAACACGAAACTGTAACAGTGATACTAAGCTAAGCTGTGTAAGCTAAGCTATTTTGAATTAATTTCCTAAGAAATAACCGATCAGAAATAACCTTTGCTCCTACGAACATAAAAAAAAAAAATACATTTTCTCTAATGTATAAATGTTGTTAAACTTTCTTCCCATCCTTATTGCAAATCATTTTAAAAGCTTCATTTCTAATATTTGTCATGTGGCTGTAAAACGTTAATTTCGTATCAAACGTGACGCCAAGATTTTTAATTACGTCGGACGTACATGCATACTTATGAATTTAATAATTAAACCATTAAATCGTTTTATATCTACTCAAAACTTCGTATTGACTGTAAGTTGATTGATAGCGCACCAGTTAGTAAAGTTGTGTAAACTATAGTTTAGTGCAGTGCTCGAGGTGAGTTAGAAAATGTAATGGAATACTTGGAGAAGCGGGCTAGAAAAGTAAGGGTACGATTGCACCTAGGGGCTGCGATTGCCTATTGAAAGTAAAGGCAATGAGTTCCCATTAAAAAAAAGGTTGGGGTACGCCAAATCCAAAAGTGATCCCCACTTTGATCACTCCTTTTATGGAATCTTCCATGCAATTTTAGCATTTGAGGTCATCCGCAAACAATACTTTTTCGTTATCCAGCATTAATTTCATCAGGTTATTAATGAACAATAACAACTGTCCAAGATTCGAGCCTTGCGGGACTCCTGACTGTGCTGTATATTTATCAGATTTGTATTTCTTAAATAGAGCCGACAGTCTGCAATTAGTTAGGTAAGAACACATGAACCTAATCCAGGATGGAGAGAAGTGATAGTGACTTAATACACTGTAATTAACTCTGTCAAACGCCTTTTCAAATTCAGTATAAATCACATCGACTTGCTTTCCTTCGTCCACCAAGTTTGCAATAAATCTAGCAAGTGCAAGGACCATTACCGTGGATTCTCGCGTAACAAAGCCTTGTTTAGTTGAAATAACTGGCTTCGCATGATTAATAATCCGTTAATATACAATCTGTTCAAAGACTTTTACAAATACTGGTAAGATTGCTATGGGCCTGTTGTTGGTAATTTCTCGTCTGTCGTTTGTTTTAGGTATAGGACAAACTAAAGAATATTTCCATTTGTTAGGGAAAATACATGTTTTTAGTGCTAAGTTGAACGCAATCAATAGGGAATATTAAAATATATCAACACATCCTTGACTATATAAGAGGATTTGACATAAGATATAACTGTCGTTTTGGATTTTAGATTCTTGATAACTTTTTCTATTTCATTCAAATGTATTTAGTCAACAGACAGTATTTAAATTTCTTCGTAACTCCTAGCATTACTATCAAAATTACTGAACAGCTGAGAAGAGGATACAAATACTGGTTGGAAATACTGTGCTAATTAATGTATTAGCTATTTCTTCATTGTTTCACCGACCTTCAAATTTAAATATATTTTGGGAAGATTTGGTTTTAATAAATTTCCCCAGTTGACCTGGATCACTATTGATATTATTTTCAGAATTTGACATAAAGGTCTTGTAGGTTGTTCTCAGTGGTCGAAGTGAGACAGAAACAAAGACGGTATGCTTTCCTAATACTTGCCTCGACATATCAAAAAGTTATATATAACACGCATACCGTGTGTTTCAGTGAAGGTAAGCTTTTAGTTCTCAATAACCAGAGCTGGTATGCCATACCGGTGCATACCGCATAACTTCGACCATTGGTTGTTCTTATGTCTTTCTTAACTTCCCTACGCAATCGAACAAATTCCTGATAGCAGGGTTTTGAATTTTTACTTTTGTATGTAGACTTCATATGATAAATAGTTTTAACCTTGAGTTTCCTAATAATGTGTTCAGTAAACCGGCACGGATACTTTGGGACAGTTTCTTTTGCGGGGAGGGGGGGGGGACATTTGACAAATATTTCATAAATAATATCATAAAGTTTAACTAAGTTATTAACATTAATCTACTCTTTTTAGCATTTCGAATATACTTCCAGTATACTTTAAGGTAGGCTTAATGTGCTTCATGACTGTTCTTTTTAAGTTTTAGCGCCCTTAATTTAGTAAATATAGTCGCGATTAGCCTGTTGATAACTTTTAGTAAATGAATCATAGAAAAACTGTCTTTTTTTCTCCTCCCATATCTGAAAATCACAACATGGGCGCCCTTGATCACTGTTGATGCCAGTTTTGGTGCTTGTATGCCTTTTGAAAAGGGGGAGTTGGGCCCGAAATGAAAGGGGGGTGGGGTGGAAGGAGGTAACAACTCCAATTTCCCCCCCTCCTCCGCGGGACTCGAACATGCACCTCGTTAGAAAGATCCATCCTTCAGAAACACAACACCTAGATCATCTCTCGTGTTTAATTAGGAGCTGAGCTATATACATTTAAAATTTGAATGCAGTAACTGTGCCAATCGTCTTATAAAGATTAATTTTGAAATAACACGTGTATAAAGAGGTGCCTCATAATAACTACGGACCACTCCGGGATGGTACCTTCAAACTAGGCCCTGGTCAACTTCATTCTCACATCGCTTTCCCTTGATGTCACTTGTAAACGGTAGTTAGTAGTTGTGTAAGTTGACTTCGACCAAAATAGCTAACAGTCACACATCATTCTAATTAACTTCCTACACTGATTAGGTTACATTCTGCTTATTAATATGGCATTCTTTACTGATTGGTTAAATGGTTGAAAAGGCGAAGTGGGAGATAACGGGGATGGAATAAAATAACTTACCATCTTAATAATAAGTTCCTTGTAAATTACAAGCTGAAGTTTTTTTTAGGCACACGAGAAATACGTATTTGTACTTATTTACATCGCGTTACCATGACTACAACACGATCACCCATAATGCAGCACTTTTAAACAAATTACTGGCACTTTACACGTGACCTTCAATAACCAATGGCGAATTAGTAGTAAAAGCTGAGCACAGTGTATCATAAGTGGTGTTATTCTCGTACAAACATTGGGCATTTGGATGAAAAATGCCCAATAAAACCAAAAAAGAAAAGGTAATAATGGAATTATGATGATCTTAAGAAAGTGACATTCCATCTCACTCGGTATAACTTTGTAGCCGTTCATTAATAATGTTATAGTATTCTAAGTAAGCATGTGCGGTTGAGGGTGTAACATTGACGCTGTTGGTAGTTAGGCCTAACTTTACGTGCACGTAATCAAAGATTTTAATAAAATGTGTTTTTATTTTAGTTCTTATAGAACACTTTTAAAAATTCGTGAATGTGCATTGCACTAAAAATTTTGTTTTCTTTCGTAGGAACCGGCAAAAATTAAGTCTGTTAATGGAAAGAACGGCAAAGAAAACTCGGAAAACGGCGATGAGGTAATGAGATTCATATAATTTTGTAGCTATTCGATCAAGTATTTGTATTCATAAGTTAAATTTCCAGGCACAAGTATTGTAGTAGTGTTATGATCATAAGTTTGGAATGTACATCGGTATTGACAAATCCAACAATATGAAAGTCCCGAACTCCGTTGTGTCAGCGTGTACACTTAGTTTCAAACTTCTGCCCATTGATAAACAAGTCGTTAGCATATTATGAGCTGTGAATAAGTAATTAAATTAAATTCATATGCTACAAGTTACCAGAACAGATTTTCTCCAGATCCTTTTTGCAGCCAGTTTATTGTTATCGTATCTGTAAACCATACCGATAACCATACTAGTCAGTGGTCATAGGTTAGTGTTCTAGGTTCTCGTAACATGTACTGCAGTCGTTTTTATGTGCCCTTGCCTAACATTCTAGTAAACATGAATTGTGTTAATCGATCAGATTTGCTTTGGCAAGCAGGAACTTGTACAGTTTTTGTTAAGTGCAAGGCCAATTGTTACATACGTTTTGCCGGATAATTTGTGTTCATGTAGTGGTTAGCAGTAATAATGAGTTAGTTGGAATGAGAAGCACGCATTTGCTGGGAATGAATGATACTTCTTATTATATTTTTTAACTTACGTGTTACACCTAAATTCTGTCGTGTTACCGTAGAGAGAGAATATGTACAGTGAAATTAATAATTATAACTATTTAACCGGCGAAGTAACTGTTAGTGTTAAAATATTACTGAAATGGGCCCATTAGCTCGTGACATTTGGATTGTTTTGAAGCAGCTTAAGTAAATACTGAATCCGCGTACAGAAATAATAGCTTTGTAGTTAAATATAAATTAAATGCTCATGGCTACTGAGTTACATTAAAGCAATATTTCGTTGATTGAAGCTGCATTGTCTTCGAGTTAATTTATTTGCACGAAAAAGTTGGCCATATTGCTTTTTTTTTTTAATCCGTGCTCCTCGGTTAGGTTATCCTTACTGTGTTAGGTTTCTGATTGGACCAGACTTACTCATATAGTTGGGTATCATAATATTTTGACTTTCTGCGTACACTGTATGAAATGGAATACTCCCTAAAAGCTGGCATTTTAAATGCATCACCTCCTATAGTCCTACCGGTAGTGGATAGCATCGCAAGTCGGGCTACATGTATCCTAGAATGTATCGTCAAGATCAGGAGGTTTTTTTTTTTTTTTTTTTGCGAATAACGTTAGAATGGATAGACTAATTTCCAAATAGTTTTTTGTTAAGTCTCTTTAAGTTGCAGAGGAAGCATGTTAACTGAGGGACTTAGTAGTTGTTATTCGAAACTGAGTAAAGTTAGAGTAATAATTTTATTCTGTTCAGGGAATAACATTATTAAGCACACGGTGGATGAACATGAAGCGAGAAGTACGAAAGAGTATTTAACATAAGTTGTAGCTCATGTTAAGTGCACTTTCTTGTGATATTTAACCATTGAGCGTTACCAATAAAAATTGAGAGTTTGCTTTTGCGCGAATCACAAGAATTCATTGTTGCTAATTGTACATAGTTTTGCGCGTTTTTCTAATTGTTTTTATCGTTTCTAATGTTACTGTTTACAGTTTTTCTAGTGTTGGTAAACGTCCAGTATTGCATATTTGGTGTAAGCTTTGTTTTTGCAACGTTGGGACAGAGAATTGTCTGACGGAGTCACCCTGAGCAGATCAGTTGAAGCGGCATATTACTCTATTTCCGCTACGATTTATTGAGAGCTAAAACTTTGTGGAATTTTTTGTCCATGATAGAAGAGTATGTTACACAGTTTGAGCTTCTTTTATAAGCAGAACAAGAGTTTTTGTGTGTGTTACTGTCATCGGTGTGGGTACTAAGATGGCGTTTAGGCATGTTTGTTTCAGGAGGAATTGTGGAGTGTCAAAATATACTAAGTATTATCATATTTTTATTTAAAGTTTGCTTTATTTCTGATCTAGGGATGTTTTCTAATAATCAACAGGCAACATTAGGTGGTGTTCTTCTTACTTCTATTTTTGGGTGGTGCTTGAATTAATGTAGTGAGGATATTAAATTTTTCGTTCAGTGGACTTAGTGTAAGCTGGGAGTCACTAGTTCAGTTCTGCTTGAGTTTACCGAATATTCGTCTGGTATTCGTAAATGGTTTCATTGTACGCTTTTTGGCTTCGTGACATTTAGCAGAGTCTGATTCTGTTTTTGCGATGTTCATTCTTGTTGATATTTTTCTACGCTATTTATTGGGTTACATAGTTTTGTTATCCAGGGTTAATGTTACTGAGGTTGTGAACTGTTTTCTTTCTTTTCGTAGTTCTTATGCAAATTGGTGACAGCCATAGTAGTTTTGGTCTTTTATTGTTTGTGACGAATTTTTAATTCCTGATGCATATAATATTGCAGGGACAGTAGTGGATTTATGTAAAATATTAAGAATAAATAGGTTGGTTGAATTGTTACTAACTTCCTAAATGAGCTTGTGGACTTCTAGAAAGGACCTACAGTTTGTTGAAGTGGGTTCCAGACTACTGCCTGCAGTGCACTTCCTTCGGGTTTGTATCTGGAACAACGCCTTACGTTAGCCAGCGAGCATGCCCAAATGGGGCCCACAATATTGTCGGGTACCTGTTTATCGATTATTGTTATTCATAGTAGTTTTTTTTTTAACAGAGTACCAATAAGTAGTAGCTCAGTAGAGCCTTGGATTAGCATTCGGGGGATCCTGTGATTGATCCCAACGGTCGTTCATCTTGACTCGGGGTTTTCTCAGACACGTCAAGCTAATATTTGGAAATTAGGCCCTGGTAGACTTTATTCCCACATCCTTCCCGGTCTGATCCATAAGTTTCCTAAATGACATTCGCATTATACATAGAAGTGCAAATAATAAAAGTCGCAAACATCGCTTTCAAATTTAGGTATAACTGAAGCAGTTCAGTCTCCGTAGTTTAGTGGCAACTATTAGGGTTGCCACCTGTCAAGGATTAGCAAGGACTTGCCCAGACTCCGAGAACTTTGTAGTTGTCCCGAAATTTCATAGATTGCCGTGAGAAACTTGTGAAACAATGTTGAACTTCGGTGCAATACTAATCTAATTAACAATGTAAGTAAAGATGATTTTCGCTTATGATAGCTTTGTGAAACATCGTGGGGTGCTCCACATCGCTATGACAAGCGAAAATGTTTGTTAGTCAGGTACACAATATTGCCACAGATTTTACTACTTAGAGCTTCCTTTTCAGTATTTAGACCTGCTATCTGCCCTCCAGATATCAATCATAGATCGGTACTTGATAGCAATTAGCTAGTCGTAAGCCATATTGAGTTACTTGTCAGCTTGAAGCACCTTACTTGACTTCTGTATTCAGCTTTATTTTTTTCCTTTGCTGTGAAGACGTATTATTAGGACAGTTTCCATGAGATGATGACCCAATACTTGAAAATTAGAAATATATGTTGTGAAACTTACTGGGAGTTTGTTTGATCTAATGTTCAGAGACTACTTTGCCATTTATATGCCATAAATTTTGACGCCTAGGTTTATGATCTGTGTAGCTGAACCATACATTACTATGCGTACTCCTCCCCTATTTTTAGTTCTCCACGGACTACGATTCACCAAATGTAAAAATAATGAAATCGCGACGACTAAGGTGGGAAGGCCATGTAGTTCGGATGGGGGAAAAACTAAGATTATTCTATCGTGGTTGGAAGACCGGAAGGAAGGAGGCCATTGGGAAGACCGATACGTCGTTGGGAGGACAATATTAGAAGAGATCTTCGAGAAGTAGGTGTTCGTGATGAAAACTGGCTTGATATTGCCCAGGATAGAATCCAATGGCGAACGTTTGTTACTGCGGCGATGAACTTGCGAGTTCCATAAGCCATAGAGTTGGTTAATTAATGTATAATAACGATGTGTTCAGTTTTCGTGATTATCTTCCATGTGTAAGAAATATAGAATAAGTGTATGCGAGTGATCGCTGAATCATGACTCCCTCTTATACCACGTGGGACCTTAGAATGTGCGACTGTCATCCACCTTGAGTGGAATGCATGTAATGTTTGCAAACTTTGGACTGTATCAACCACTCTGTATGACGGTCCACAGTACAGGTATGGAGGATGGTGGTGATGGATCGAGCACACGAATGAGCTGTTCCATAGCATTCAGATTCTTCATAGGATTAGGATGTTAGGATCATTTAGCCCCAGTACCTTAGTATCGTCTCTCTACATTAAAGTCACTTCTGTGTTTGTTTCCATATTTCACACCGTGTTCATAACTCAGTAATCAGTCAGTGTATATACTTTCGATTACGGAGCAAAATGAAGAGAGTATGTTGCACATGTTCTTATTTATACACACTATATGATCAAAAGTATCCGGACACCCACTCTCCATCGGGAACACTGGCAGTCCGTACGGTGCAGGCGCACCCTTAGCCTTGATGACAGCCTGCACTCTCTCATGAATACTTTCAGTCAGGTGGCAGAAGGCTTCCTCGGGGAGCGACGAAATAGTTTGGTGTGATCTAGCACGAAGTCGACATTCAAAAACATCCCACGGGTGCTATATTGGATTCAAATCAGGACTGCGCAATCCATTAGTGGGTTGGTGGTGTTGTCAAACCACTGCTCCACAATCTCTGCAGTATGGACGAGTACTCGGTCGTGTTGAAAAACACATTTGTCATTCCTTAACTGATCTTCAATGGTAGGCAGCAGGAAAGTACTTAAAATGTCAATGTAACCTTGTGCCGTGACATTGCTTTGACACATAAAGCAACAAGGAGGCCAAGCCCTCTTCGGGAGAAACATGACTACACTGTAACACCACCAGCACCGAATTTCACAATCGGCACTATACTGGCTGGTAGATGTTGCTCACCAGGCATTCACCACACCCACGCAGTATCATTGGATCGCCACATCGTATACCGTGATCCGTTACTCCGCTCAACGGTTTTCCACTGTTATATGGTCCAGTTTTGACGCTCCTTACACCACGTGAGCCGACATTTAGCATTGCCTGTTTGATTTGTGGCTTAGGGGCAGCTGCTCGGCCATGGAAACCAAGTTTCCGCACGTCGCGCCGAATAGTCATGGTTTAATTTTTTTTTTAAGGCCTTTAGGGAAATGAGGGTAAGGCCGGGATAGGATGGGGAAGAGGATGTTGGAAGGTAGATAGATGGCCAGGACCTATTTTGTAGGTACAATCCTGGGATGACTGAGATAAAATCTCAGTCAGGACCTCGCGAATTCTAAGCCAACCCTCTACCACTGAGCCATGGTCGGTCAGTGAAGTCATGATGCTTGGAGTAGGCCCTGATGCAGTTTGGAATCCTTGTGTGTACACGCGACGGTCTCTTGAGGTCAACATAGGAGGCCGGCCTACACCAAGCACTCCTATGTTAAACGCTGTTTGGTTGTACACTTCGCTATATCATCGGAAACAGTAGACCTAGGGATATTCAGGAGGGTGAAAATCTTGCACAGGCTTCCTATACAATCACCTGACCACGTTGAAAGTCCGGAAGTTCCTCAGACTGTTCCATTTTGCTGTGTCGCGCTGTCTGTTGTCTTCTGAGATCGCTGGCCATGTGTTCCACGAGGTAGATGGCAGTACTGTGTCGCGCTCTATAATAAACACACGTTTGGCGGTGTGTCCGGATACTTTTGATCACATAGCCGATACATATTACATGTTTAATTTTATCTTTGAACTACTCATGAATATTTATCCATTTATTTTTTTCATTTTATGTATTTGTTTTTACTTTTATTTTAGTCTGATTTTTACAAATACATGTTCTGTATCTATTTTACCCTTTAATGCTGGATTTAACGTTAGAAAGTTTCCCCGCGTCTTACTTTGTTGTTCCGCCACGTTTGAATAAACTAATGAATTGTGTGTGAAGACTATTAGCCTTGGAGTTCTACGTAAAAGAAAATTCAGTCCAAAATTTCTAAAGGCTCTAAGTCGTTATCTTCAAAATTACCAAACGCAATAATGCTATAGTTCATCATGCTTCTGAAGTACTTTTCTATAAATGTCATATTTATTGAATATGGTCTTCGTTTCGTTCTAGTTATGGCTTTAAATAGATTGACAATATTTTTTAAAATGGCCTAATTGCGCTGGAGGCTACTTTCAAATGATAACTTACTTTATGTGAGAGGTAGACTCCGTTTATAACTAGGAACTTTTAATAATTAATCACTCTTCCTCGACGTTTCTCTATATGAACTTTTATGGCTTCTTCCAAAGGCGAACATCAATATTTACACGTAAAGGTTGAAGTGAAAATAGAGAGATATACAAAGAAAGTGGAAAAAATATAAAGAATAAGAACTTAACTAATATGTAATAACATGTTTACACCATGATGGTATATTAATTCAGTTAAATTCTTATTCTTTCCATATTTTCCTCTATCTTTTTATTATTATTATTATTATTATTATTATTATTATTATATTTCCTCTTTACATTTACGTGTAAATATTGATGTTCGCCTCTAGAAGAAGCTACTATTAGAGTTTGTGGAGAAACGTCGACGAAGCGAATGATTAATAATTAAAAGTTCCTACCAGTGACACCAAGTGAGTAATGTTACATTGAAAAAGTTGACATATTTTGCTACTTTACCTCTCTTTCGCAAATATCATCTTTGAGTTCAAGTTAAGTTTGGACGTAAACCGTATTCCATGGTCGACTATTTAGTCTAACTGTAATTTGGCGTGCTCAGCGTAAGTATTCTAGATTTTTTAATTGAATTGAATTCATTTAATGGCCTCCAGGCATTGACATTTTTAAATCCTCGTACAATTTTGCATTACGAACTTGCATCCACTTAACAATTTCTAAATGTTGGGGTAAAAAATGTCATTTTTTTTACTAAAATTTCATTTTTATTGTGAATATAACGACAGTTTGTAATATTATCCACCGAAAACGTACATAAGGGAGGTACTCATATTAAAACCCAGAATATTTTTCTTACTGTCAGGAGTAATAATGTTCCCTGTGAAATACTTGGAGCAGGTAATATTCAGGGTCAATTATTGCAAAGTATGTTCAGGAACTGTGCTAAAGAATTCAAATTATAAAGAACATACATACTTTCTCTGCTTCTACACAGGGCAAACGTGCTCTGGTTCTGCAATCGTTTGTAGCCCTTTGTATGTTTGAAGCACAAAGCTGCGCCACGCACTTTGCACACACATCTTGTCTTCCTCCTGATTCAGTAGAGCAAACGAGAAATTATTATATATAAGCTGTTTCATTAAGCGCATCAACACTAGTAGCGCTCACCACTATCTTATCATGAAATAGTTTCAAGAGAATCACTAAAACGATAGAAATAATATTATATTTAAGCTTTATTATCCTGATGATAACTCCCTTTTCCATGCCTTTTATAACAATGCCATTAGGTAAGCTAAGACTCCCAGTTTGATTTGTGAAGAATAAGGTTCTGTGCTCTTTTGCTGCTATTTACTTAACTAACTGCAAGAGACGTACTAAATCGGGGTTGAAATTTACAGCAAATTGTTGAGTTGCCCGATTGTTTTGGGGCTTTTTAAAGTAAAAGTTAATTTCACGAAAATATTCGGTCAAGTGGTTTAAATGTTTTAAAAATAAAGAATATAAAATGTTTACCTTATTCATCTTGTTGCTTTCGTTTCTTCTGTAGAAATTCCCTACATCTTCAGTTTCTTCCAATATGACTTTTCATGTGGTGTCATCTTTAGGAGAATATTAAACACTTGATTTATGTTTTCTGTCTTCTGTTTGAATGGAAATTGATTTTATCTGTTGTTTCTTGTTGCTTGACTATGTGGAATTTTACAAAATACTTTTTCCAATTCCAATTGTAATTATTGGTGATATGATGATTATATGGCCATCAAAGTTCGAAATTCCCCATTCCACTTGGTTAGTATATCTGTAACATAAAGTTGGCAAAATGATAAGTTAACAGCCTTTAATTTTACAACGTTTTTATAGTTTCTTCATTGTTCATGCATAATCCATTGTTGCCTTAAAAACCTTGCAATAGTTGAGTTACGGTGTTGATGTGTAGTATGAAATCTGTGATTTGTTCATTTTAAACTTACATTGAAGTGAAAGTTGATCCTCTTTATAGTACAAATCAATCAAGCAGATAAACTCTGAGTTTATCATTAATCGACGAAGAACATTAAACTTGATTTGTATTACAATTATTTCATTTGAAATTATGTAGTTTCTCTTTTTGTTTCCAACGATACCATCATCACAGTCTCTTCATTGTTATTGTTGGATTTGACAGTACTGTCAATAAATTCAAATTCTTGACAATAACGCGTTTTTGATTACGAATACTTTTAACAATCCATTGCTTGCAGAGTTTTTTTTTTTTTTTTTTTTTTTTCCATACTAGATTCTATTATTAATAATACAAAAAACAATGAGTTTCCATTTCGGTTGGAGATTGCGTATCAGACACATACCATTCTCATGCCATGACGAAAATAAATAAATAAAATAAACCTGTTAAAATTAAAGCTTAAAGTAGTTAAAGAAACATTTGGTAAAAATTATGATTAATTTTAGTTATATACTCTAAACCGTAAATTTTAAGTTGCTAAAAATACCTAGTGCACGTTTGTTAGACGTTCCCTGGTGTGGTAGTTTGAATTAACATCATAGTGTTCCAGATAAATGGATGCCTGAATTAACCACAAATTACTGTAATTTGCTAGGATAAAAATATATAATATATATCCTCTAATATTTATTTATAATCGGCGCAGGCAACCGAATTTAAACTCAAAGGAAGTAACTACTATGAACACATACGACATAGCGGCTAGACTGTCTTATATGGGATCCTTCTTTAATTTGGTATAGGTATTGTTAACTAATGCTCTTTTTTTTTGCTACCAAGTGCTACTAAGTTTTACCCAATTGTTTCGCGTCTTGGTTTTCTTGCTACAACTATACAAATGGTATGATATAGCTCGTTCCCTCTAATCACGAGAACCGGAGATCTATGAAGAGAATGTAGTCATACATTTCAACAGATTATTTTTTAAGATAACGAACTTGTTTCTTTGAAACTGACAACTACGTTGCCAAATTGTCATACCTTGGCCGAATGCGTAATCATGATCAGTAACAAGAAAGGGGTTGGGAAATATGATTTTAAGAGGGTTATTTGTTTATCTGTCAGTTTCCTTATCCAGCTTTAACTATTAGAAGAAACGAACTATAACTGTTGTTACTTGGCATTATTTGCCCATACTTCTTTCATCTTATACAATTTTGTCGATGTTTCCAATATTTTTTGTCTTTTATAAGTCGCTCTTGAATATTTGGTATTTGGATGCTACTTGTCAGCTTATCTGAGTAAGTACAATCCTTAGTATTGTTTCGAAAAGGTTGAGTAATGTAAATTACTCGACATTTTTCGTCTCCTTATCATTGTTTTCACCAATGTTAAACACACCATGTGTACTACTACGCCGTGTAATTAATGCAACTTATTTCTCATTCTCGATTCTAACCAACATTGCCTGCAGTTAATTTTTATGTTCTTTGGCTTATTTAAATGCATAGCTTCTGCTTTGACGACGGTTAGGTTTCTGTCTGGGTGTAAAGGAAGAATCGTCTAAGCTTGAGCTTTCAGGCTTGATTAACAGAAGTGAAAGAAAAATATGTGGTTAAGGGACAAATAACAGACTTTCTTACGTTCTGACAGTTCGCAGCATACAGTAAGTTTTATCGGGACCGTAATTCACATGCTCATTTTTATTGAATTTTGTTGTATACTTCCTTAGGTACATTTATTTTTGGCCTCTATTGACTGTATTAGCATTCTTAACTTATGTACACGTGTAATCAGTTTTCAAAATAACTTGATACAGTTTAGGTGCACAATTTCTGTGACAGTTTACTGGCATAGATCGTCAGTAAAGCAGCGGCGCAGGTTGTAATTACTCCATCAGCTATCCTTACTGAAAGTTTCGCAAAGTTTTTACGTTAGTTCCACGAGGAGATTATCGAAATGACAGCTAGGGTAGAAGCTATAGTTGTTGCTTAAGCTCGCCAAGGGATATCTTCCCTTAGACTTAAGGCAGTCTTAAGTTGCGAGTGCTGCCCAGAAAATTGTAATTAAATGCAACCTGTTAGTGGCACCTCTTTAAGTCGTTTGATGATTAAAGTAGTTGTAGGTGGGAAATTGTGTACGCATGAGTTTGTTGTAAATGCCTGTTAATGTGTATTTACTCATTAAGTATATCACGTGGACTGTTCACAAGTTTTAGGTCACTGTGAAAAATGTTGAAAATCGTGTTCCTGAGAACAAATGCTGTTCTGTGTGCCCTGATCCTGTAATGATGTAAGACGTCGTAGCAGCTGTGCGGTCAGAAAATATATCCCAAAGCAACTATAAAATACAAACTTGACCGTCAAGCTTAAATTATGCTGCGGAGAAATCCTCAGAGTTGTGAGTATTTGATGTTCTAATCCTTATTTATCAAGATGCCCACTTTGATGGACCTCGGCTTAATGCACAGAGGTGGGGCGAAGCTTGATATTAGAATCCCTGACCCTTAGTGTTTCACTCTGGCAAACACACATAAGCGCCGCAAAATAAAAACAAGGTAAAATACTTTAGACGTTGCTTTTAATAAAGAGTAAGAATACCCTTTGTTATCCAGTGTTCTGACACATTATTAACGTAACCGAATCTCAATCTCATTTACACAACTCTCAAACAACCTAACTTGCCCGCCATAGCAACACTTCGTGACCTTACGACACAGTTCATGTAAGTCCATGTTTGTATATTTTTATTAGTCATTTCTTAAAGTTTTGAGTTCCTTTGCTGTGTTACATTATTTAGAAACTTGATTATGGCCAGGTGCTGTAGGTTTGATCCTTGTGCTTTGTCCCTTTTTCTTTAATTTTATGTTTGAGCGAATGATGGAGTAGCGGCCCTGGCTTTCATTCAAGGTGCCGTCTCGACATTCCTGTTATACCTTCAGCTTGGATAGTCGCCGTGTGCAAAGTTGGAATCTTAGATGCCTCTCGAGTGCGAATCTATATGCATTGGCTTTCGCCAGTGGGCCACGCGTGCTGGATATAGCTATTTTCTGGTAATTCTCGTTGAAGTATTATGCATACTCCTGGAAAATAAAAAAATTAGCCATGTTTTCACATGAAAATAAAAAACTCAATGAACAGAAAAAAAAAACAAGAATTTCCTTTAAAGTGTATTCGATAGGACAAAACCAGAGCTTTGAGCTGCCAAGCGCAAAAATGGTTTGTACAGGTGCCAGCAATAGTTATGGTGGCTAAAAATTTTCGAAGATTGTAGCGGTCGTATGGCATCATAACTGAAAGTTTTATCTTAGTTTAATTTTTCCGCAACGGGTGTGTGTGTGTGTGTTTTTTTTTTTAATTATTGTTTTTTGGCTTCGGAAAAATCAAACTATGACATTCATATATGGTCAGGAAATCAACAGAGGTAAAGGTGGATGGATAGAGAAGAGATGGAAAATTGAAGAAATGTTACATCGAGTGTTAATAATAACGTAGAGAAGTGCATCTCTCTGTAGTTCATGTAAGTCACAATCTTCAGTTCCAGTTCAGCTCTCATTGACTTGATACAGTTTGTGGGCTTAGTCTCTCCCTTACGTACCGTCGTATACAGTATAGTCTCAATTGTCTCAACTTGCTTGATTGAGGAGTTCTATGCAATGAGCGCCTATAACAGGAAATCATGTCTTGAAGTAGCAAGGCTTTAATATTTTAACCTTGCATATATAGTTATTAAGTGTTTATTAATTTTAGCAACCTGAGAAGGGAACATGCAATTATTTTATTCTGTCAAGGCAGTAAGTATAAAGTAAGTTTCCATTTCATTTTGATAGCAACACGAACATTTAAAATAAAGCTTCTGTGGAGAACAACTTCATATAATCCCGTATTAGATGCAAGTGTGCATTGTCTGTAGTGCAATACTGAATACAGAGACATATCAGTAAACATAGACACAAGGTTTTCGTACATTATATTTGAAAAAAAAAAATATCACTGGTGAAGTTACTCATCAGGATCATGTTTATCATCACCAACTGTCTCATGAATTCAATCTTTACATCCTTACCGAGCAACAGGATCTGGTTCCAGAAATCTAAATAAACTACGTAGGTCTCTTTCTTTTATTTGGTTCAGCTGAACAAGCTGGCTTCCCAACAACGTACTGTCAATATCCAAGTCAGTCATTTTGCTTACAAGTACTTGAAATGAATGTATACACCATTGTAGGTATCTGTAGGTTAAACAAATCATTTTGTTCCCTTAAAACCTTCGTTCGTACAGGATTTTACAACTAATGCAAAATGTTTTCAGGAAATAACTTGGGAAGTACCGTAGTGGATGTGTAGCTCTCACCTGCATTCATTTTACTCTTATTATATTCCTGTCACTCAGTGTTCGATTTGCCATGGGGGATGCCGGGGATTTTCCCTGGTTGTTGATACCGAATATCACCCCAACCTGAGATAAAATCTTCGTATTTCTACCAATACAGGCACTATATTAAAACTTACAGCAACCACTAGTCTTAGGATCCCCCCTTCCTAATTTATATCAAATCGAACACTGCGTGTCATTTCATGACTTTCCTTCCCATTTCTTAGTACTACTACTATCCACAACGATGTTCACAGTTGCTAGCACAATACTATATTTTCAGATACTATTCTCATTTAACTTTATTACCGTAACTGCAGTTGACACTAGCTTGCTTTTCACGACGACCACAAGTACACGAATAACTGCCACACAGTCAAAAATCGAGATATCGAATTGAAACTTTACATATGTGCTAACGCAATAACAGAGTACATAAAAATGGAATCTCCCTATTCCTCAAAAGGGCATATCGAGGGCATTGATACCTTGTATCTACAATTTTTGTCATTTGTTGTCTTTTTATTGAAAGGGGGGGGGGGGGGCAAGGCGGACTTTCCATTTGAAACTTCCTAAAAAAAAATAAACGTCCAATTTACATCTAAATTTATTTGTTACGAAGTTTCAACCGAAAAATCCCCTATTTTTTCTCCTTTCAATGAAACGACAATAACTACTTCAGGTGACAAAAATAATAGATACGAGGTATCAGTGGTTAACCCTCGATATGCTAGTGTGGGCCCCTATTACATAGAACTCCGTAATTGTTCTGACAGGGTTCCCACTCACCTGGAATAGTCAGGGAATCCAGCTTAGCACTAAAAAGTCCTGGGAAAGTCGGGGAATTTCACTAAAAATGTTTGAAAACCTGGAAAAGTCAGAGAATTTGATAGCTTATTGTTTGAAGTTCATTTACCTACAGCAGGCATTTAATGTTAAATCGTTTTTCAAATTACTTGGAGGCTAATGTGCCAACTATGAAGCAGTTTAAGAAAAGAATACAGTAAAATATTTTGATGCAACTATAATCTTTATTTTCCCATGGAATTATGATATATATATATACAAAATGGGGTACCTGGAAATTTCTGAGTAGTGACCTGGAAAACGTGGAAAAGTCAGGGAATTTGATCTTGGCAAATGAGTGGGAACCGTGTCTGATTACCGATATATTTTCTTCGTCATTCTCTCTGATGCAAAAGTTACCGTGTCATGAAGTTCTAGTTTGTGTGTCTGTAGCACAAATATGAATCGTAAATAAGAAGTTATGAACTGGTCATTTCATTGTGTTCGTTCACTATCGCTTGTAGAGAGAGATGGAGGGGGGGGGGGGGGGCACACACACTAAAAGCTGGTTGTGTTCCTAAGCAGTTTTCAGAGAAAAATATTAAGGGATGTAATTTGTAGTTGATTGAATTGTCATAAACGATTCTAAGAACGGGACCTACACTTGTGTCCCCACTGGGAATCGAACCCGGGATCCCTTGATTACTAGGCAGAGAGCATTAGCAGTCACCCACAGGGGACACTGGATATGAGTTGTTGATCGAACCCGGAAGAGACTGTGAGTTGCTTTGCTGTAATCAAATGAGTAAGTATCTGGCAATAAATACATGTTTTTCTTACCTCTGGACTCGGTAGACCAGATATTCCTCGCTGGGCATATTACAAGGTTGTTCAGAAGGTGGCTGTTCTCGTACCTCACACTACTACTGAGTTTTGGAGTAACATTCAAAAGAGTCTCCGTCGTGTGCAGTGACATCTGTGCCAACGATTTGCAAGGCTGACAATCCGTTCCGTGACTCAGTTAAGTCTCGGAAAACACCTTCGGCACTGTCTTGGTTTTTGAAGATCCTTCCTTTCTTTCAAGAAGTGACTTATAAACAAACATACTGATGAGGCAGAAAAGAATTATATATTTTCTTCTACCGTCATGATTAGAATGTATGTGCACACGGAAATTTTGGCCATTCGAGCGCAATTACTTTGGCAGAAATCCTTGATATAAAAGTCGAACTCTGTCTGTGGAAAGTGATAAAAAAGAAAGTGTGGAAATATCATTCATTATGCTCTTAAATTGGTGAAAGAAATGTAAGGCAAATACACAGTAATAGGTACTGGCCTTCTGGGTGGAAGACGCTACCTGTTAGAGGGTGTGTTCTTCATGGCTGGCAGCTTGAAGTCCGCCATATTGAACCTTGATTAATTTTCTTACATGGGAAGTGGGTTGTGTAATATGTCATTCAGAGCTAGAATTTCACGAGAAATACGTTTGTAAAGTCAGTTTTGCCGTAAATGTATTATTTTGAGAAATAAGGTTTGACACTTCGATGCGGGTAATGATGCAATAGCCTGAAAACGCCTATTTCGTTTTGAAATAACAAAGGAAATGAAACTCAGTTGCATACAGATTGTTCCTAGGTATAATGCCCAATAGATATGCATTTGTATTCATTTTGGTTTCATTTCTTCTGTTATTTCAAAACGAAATTGGTGTTTTCAGGCTATTGCATCATTGCCACACACCCTTATCTCCCCCAATACATTTACGGTAAGACTGTCTTTAGAAACATATTTGTCGTGTGAAATTCAAATCCAGAATGACATATTACACGACCCTTTTCCCATTTATGAAAATCAGTCGAGATTCAATATGGCGGCCATGAAGAATACCCTCGAACAGGTAGTGTCTTCCACCCAGTAACCATTACTGTGTATTTGCCCTATATTTCTTTTACCAGTTTAAGAACAAAAGGTCAATTCCACACTTTTTGATCACTTTCTAGAGACTGACTTTTACTTTTATATCCTCGATATCTCCTAAGGTAATTGCGTTCGAGTGGCCAAAATTTGCGTGTGCACGTAGTTTAACATTCTAATAAGGACGGAAGAAAAAATATATAATTCTTTGCTTCCCCATCAGTATGTTTGCTTGTTAGTGCATAAACATATTATGGTAGTATGTTGGTGCTAAGTCCGGGGAATATGGAAGGTGTGGGAGTCCTTCATCTCAGGTTCCGTTTCTTAAATTTGCAGCGTGGTGTTTAGCATTGTCTGCTAAGAGCAACTCCCTCGCTATTGACCAACGACTGCTGCTTCTTTTTTTACAACTGCTGATGCATCGCGTAAATTTCTGCACAGTATGTGACAGCGGTAGAAATTTCGCCAGAAGGAAAGGACTTGTTATGGCCAACACCCAGTACTGTCCACCACACCAACAACAAAGCCTTTTGTGCTGTAAACTTCGGTTTTGTAAAATGTTTTTTGGAGGTTTCACCGTCCAACCACTGCCCTCTTCATTTGCGATTATCGTACAGGATCCACTTCTCATCACATGTGCAGTACGATCGAGAAGTGGCTCATTGTGTTGACGAACCAACAAGAGTATTGCAGATATCTGCCGGCTGCTGTTCAGTTCATGCGGTACCCAGTTGTCCATTTTTCACTCCGTACCGTATTTGAGGGAGACGGTCGAACATCGTTGAACTATATACGTTAAATTGTTGGGCTAATTTCCTGATGGGGGTGCGTGGATTTGCCTCCACACATGCCTTTATAAAGAGTCTTTATCCGCCTTTATTTGTGTCCTCTACCTTCCTCATCGTGGACACTGGTCTCCGACACAAGATTTTTCAAACCAGCGACGCACTTTCCGTCTAAAATTGAGTCTGCGCTCCACGTCCTGGCCACATGGTAATACATTTTTCCCGCCGTATGTCCAGTTTGAACACATGCAACAAAATTACCTGTAAAATCACGCTGAGACATTTGCAGCTACACTTCTCATGAAGATTGCCTGTTACTGTGATCTTGAACATGTATTACTCACGATTCCATATGTCCGTACAATAAGAATCAGGAAGGGTTGAGTGTAGGCATTGTACATTTCGGCTATTTATTTCCGAGCAGCCTGATATTACAAATGGCTTATTAAGTCCCACGAACGTTTTCGTGTTGCCAGTCGTACATTTTTCGAGTGAGAACTCATAATTTACGGGATATGGAAAACAGTAAGCAGTCCGAAAAGGCCTCAAATTGCGTACTATTTTTCAGATCCCCTCACCAAAGATTTTCCACTGGAAAAGACGTTCAGCTAGCAACGTGAAGCCGACTGGGTAGCCGTGAGCTCTAAGGCCTTCGGTCAACAACTCGAAGGTCGCGGGTTCGAATCCCACCAGGGGCATGTATGTTTGTGGATTTTAACTAGGTGTATAGGGCCGAATCGTGACAGGTCGAAGTCAAAAGTTACTAGACTAGCTCATATAAAATAAAGTTTACCAAAGTTTTAACAATTTGAAAATGTTCCTGGGTATAAACGTTAGTGCTCGTTATAGTGCTTAGCGAGGAGTGTCTGCTCTGTCGAAGGTATGTTTTCGTCCAGTTGAGAATTACAGGCAAGGACTAGAGAACCACCATAAGGTGTTTAATTCAAGGATGTGGATAATTCATTTAAGATAGGTTACGTGGATTGTTTTCATATCTTCGTCATTCACATATTAGCCAATAATGTACTTACTCCATACTGGTGAAATGAAGCAGTAATAAAGATATGTACCGAGCTTTTGGCGTTATAGGCATGTTCACAAAGAACGGAAAAAAAAAAAAAAAAAAAAACCCTAAGAGAGAAGATAGAAACGAGAATTAGCCAAGCCACGACGCTAAACCTCAACATTACAGAAGTTCATGAATGTTGTGCAATCTTTCGGACAAAGCAGATTTATAACATAGGTACTATAACAATACGAAAATTTATTGAAGAGGACGTTTCGCCTAATTGCTTTAGGCTTTTTCAAGTCAAACCAACACAGACACTTCCTTACATGCAGGTTGCAAGTACAGCTATGAAATTTTACCAGAAGAACATTCTATGTTTTAGTAAAATAGGTACGGTATATCCCCAAAATGGAATTAGTTAAATAAATAACACATTAAATTACTGTTTTTGCCACAGTGTTGAGTAAGAATTACTGAAGCATTATTGTGAATAATACTGCTACATTTAAAGTAGAATACACATCAGTCTTAGCGTTGTAATTTCCTTAATTCTACAATTTCGTATGTTGTAGAACAGTAAGAATTATGACCAAATAGCTCGTTTCCTTACTTTCGTTGTAAATTTTATGTGAGTTTAGGATAGTCATAGATCGATTAAAAGAGAATTTCTGTTAAATATGTTAATTACCATATTTGAATGTAATCAATAAGACTTCGCTTATGTTTGTAGTATGATAATGGATTTTTTGGTTAAACTATCTACGATAATAATTAGCTTCATTTAGTTCCAGTTAGGAAGAAGGTGAAAAAATAGACTTTGTCTATGACTAAGGGTTCTCTGTTGCCGAGCTGAGATGATTAAGAATTGATTCCGTTGAAAGAGTAGTGAACAATTTAACGTATATTCCTGTTGTGATATGATAACTGCAGAAACGATCAAGTTTGTGGGTATCAGTCATGGCATAATATTTACTGAAGTTTTTGCAGTTTTGTTCTTTGGAAGTCTGGGTTTTACATAATGTTAGATAACAGGTATATGTAATATATGTATGTGTTAGAAGCATGGGATTATAGGGCATAGCTCTAACCAACATAGTTGTAATTATCATTAAATAAATCAACGAACGGATCGTTTAGTTTTGACTTAAATTATATTCTTCAAGGTAATGTTTGTAAATTAGGTTTCTTATCAACAGGTGACCTCTTTCTATTGATAAGATATATTATCGCTGACAATACATGTATACACAATGTGTCCGGTGTGATGATTTGTAATTTTAATGGTTATGGAGTTTTTTCCTGGAATTACTGTGGTAATGTTTTTTTTTTTCTACAATCTTTACAGTGCTTATGTATGCCGTATTTTTTTGTTAAATTGTTGTGCTTCTGCGGTTTCAGACGTTGTATCTTTAAGTACGGAAATGTAGATGTGAATAAATCCCTTGCCACGTGGTGATATAATCCGTACTAGCATCATACGAAAAGAAATATAGGAAGTGATATTACTTACGTGGAGTCGTAGTCGTAACATGAACTTCAATCTGGTATTTACTTCGGAACTACTTGATTTGTAATTTCATTTAATAATTTAGAATAGTGTCTTCATATGTAATGCTTCATTGTACGGAGGAGCAGGAAATGGAAATTTGTCCATTAGTAAAAGTCGAATCGTAGTTACTTTTATTACATTAAAAAACTAGCAGATTTTTTTTAAAGTTATAATCGGAGTAACTCGCTGTGATAGTCAATCCACTCACTATAAAGGATTTTAGGATAACAGATTTTAATGAAACTTGCTGTGGAAATGCTTAATTGTATAACTGATAAATACCAAATCAGAATCGTATTCAGGAAAACGGAAGCTCAGAAATGAGAGTAAACGTGGCATGATTTCAGGAAGGCTAATAGGGAGTGTGATATCCGGCAACAAATCTTTTGCAAGCCGTCATGCTGTGTACTAGGCTGTGTATGAGATTTTGAGGAAATTAAATCGTACTCTTCTATCAAGACTATTCTTAATATTGGGAGGGGGTGATGTCTACGAGTATTCTGCTCAGGGCACCCCAGATATACTTTGTCGAGTTTAGATCTGGTCGACCATTTTCAAATGTTCTCATTTTATGGCCATTTGTTGACCATGCCATTTAAATGTGCAGAAGTTGGATAATGAACTCAGGGTTAAAAGCATCTCTAGGAAATCAACATTATGTGTCTTCGAGTAGTCAGTTTTATGATAGTGGAAGGAAGATTTCGAGTACATCCAGAGCTTGTGTTCAGACCGAATATCGATCTATTCATGACCAAAAAGAACTCAGGGCTAGTTATCGTGAGTCCACGTTTAATTTTGTTCACTGTAAAACAGGCATATGTGTATGGATGGAACTCGAGATATCTTGCACAGATCTCGCTAATTTTGGTCATTTGGAAATCCGTTTGTTTCGATAGTCAGTTTCCACCAGCAGGAAAGAGCTCGAGAGGATTGCCTGACCTTTCTCCATGATAGGCAGTTTAAGTCGGGTACTGGCGTTCTTGGATTTGTGTTCTTGAGCATCCTTATCTTAGCCTTCTACAGTTTCACTGCCTTAAGAGATTGATGATCGTTTGCTTCGAAACATTTAGCATAATGCTTAGTTTGTAATACAGTATTTCTGTTAATCTGAGCGTCAGCGTTAATTTGTCCAAGGACGCGAAGTATAAGTGTGTGTTGTCAATAATTTGGTTTCTTGGAAAAAGGAACAAAAGCAATTTTTTTATAGGATAATTTGAACTTTCGCAGTCCGTGCGGTATTTGTCTATAAAGTCTTAATTCGTGATTTTGTATTTGCTACTTTCATTTTGGAGTTCTTTATGTAGTTGGGTTTAAACAACGAGCTTTGTAGGTAGTATCAAGTTTCCGTAAGAGATAGTACATTAATAGTTCCCGGAAATGCACTACCCCTAACATGTAAGTAGTTAGAGTAGCTAGTTGAGAAAATTAAATTAAGGACTAAGCAAAGCGTCCTGTGATATAGATATTCCTCTCCTGAAGAGAAGGCATGGAACCGCAGCGCAGAAAACTTGAGGAATTTATATAGTTTTACACGTGAATAACGTATTAGTGCGTAACACATTAGATCATTTTCGATTGCGAATGGTGCTTGGATAGAAAATTGCCTGTACAGCATAGTTTTTTGCGTACATATTTTCTCACGTTCTAAGGATTGATTCATTTTTCCTCTACAACGTTGGCGCAATCAAATCTTACGTAATTGAGCGTTCATTGGAATCGTGGTCCTTGGTGTTCTGTCTGAGGGCTTATATTTGATCCGAAAGTTCATGTGCGTGAATTTTTGTCCAGGTGAATTGTGGATTGCCGTCGGATAGATATGTGCTAAGGACAGAATTTATATTTTAGAAAGGATCCGAACCACTACGTTCGTTGTATTCCTACCGTGAATCGATCCCAGAGTTCCTTGAATACAAGACTGCGAGTGAAACCACTCATCCACCGTGTACTATGGTGGTAAGGAAAGTAACATGTCGGGTTAAAGGTATCGTGAGGCATACGCGTGATATTACTTAGGAAACTCATCAGTCATCATTGAGTTTAGACTGCTGCCTCGGTTGTCCAGGAGCCTCAGACCGAATAGCAGACTTGTGATAAGTCACTGCGATCAGATTGCTTGTAGTAAATAAAATATTTGTTTTTGAACTTTTGTTATTATAAAAATGATAGTCAACGCAACTATCGTGGTCTAGTGGTCCGATAACGGTATCCATCCGGAATGAGTGTTTCCCTGAATTACTCAAGCCTTCCAAGGGAAAGGCACCTTGTATTAACACTAGGTCTGCTACCAACCATTTCTAATGGATGAACACTTTTTAATATTTTTGTAAGAAGAGGCCGTTTACTGGTTTTCACAAAATTAATCCTTGTCTATAAGTTTTTCTCAAACTGTGGAGCGCGCCTTATTAGGGTGACTTGACCAAATGGGCTATTTTAAATTATCATCTTTATAATTTATTATTTGTTCATTTTATCTTACTCCTATTTTTTTTTTTTTTTTTTTAAATTAGCATACAAAAGAATGTTAAATATTTTGAATCATCATAATTGTGATTTGTTATTCAGAATTTTAAAAATAATTGTTTAAGATTAAATATTGTTTAGTATATGGATGTATAGAATATTTGGAAACGGGGCTTCGGGACCTGCAGTTGCTGTAAGAGGGCTTAGAGGCAGGAAATTCGAGAAACGTTGGATTATATGAAAATCGGTCTACATGACATTAATTTCATTGTACTTAATATGCAGCAGGATTTCCTTCCCAGTTATGAGAGGAGCGTCGCTTCAAATATATTAAAATGAGAGAGTAGTTTAACCTGCAAACTCGGTTTTACAACTTAGGACAGTGCACTTCGTTATAGAATGTAGGAAGTTCTGTCCAAATTTCAGACTCGAGAAAGGAAATATGGAACATAGTCGTAACATCTTCACAGCAGTGCCGTGTTTCTAGATTGTTTTTATGAAGAAAATGTAGGATAATTTGATCAGAGTCGATTATATAATTACTAATGTATGCATCTGTCTACTGGAGTAACAGCTCTAGCAAGTATCTATGCCACGTCTTCTGGTTACAGTTACAAACTTTGCATCTACAGGGGAGTGGCAGACAGGTTGGAGTCCTGGTACCACCCATCTTTGCTGAGGTTTTCTGGATTTTTTGCGTCATTAGGCAAATACTTGCTGTGATAGTACCTAGATTAAGGCCTTGGTCGTTACTTTTCAAACCCCTTTCCCCGAAGTGGCCGCCGAAGAACGTCATACCTCTGTATTATGATGGGCGGCTTAGAGGCTTACACCGTAGCAGTCTCTTCAGTTCATATGTAAATTAAAAAAAAAAAGACTTTAGAAAGATGTACAGTGATGAATTATTATACTTGAGCACTAAAGAGAAGACACGTGAATGGGAGCAGCAGTTGATTCAACTGATGTGGGCTGATTGACAGTAGACTTTCGCATCGGTTGTGACAAGAATTTAAAAGAAGTTTATTTCGCGTAAGATAACAGGCGCACTCTGGAGGTTACTTTTGAGAAGGCGAAGTTCTACCCACCGTCTTTTTCCGGATATGAATAACCGAAGTCAGAAGGTCACTTTTACACCTTAAATGGTTTCTTTCTATTTCATGGAAAATATTTTAGTGTCTGTAATTAGAAATCGATTTTGTTCCTCTTTCAAATAATGGAGACACGTACTTCTAATTTACTCCGTTCACAAAAATTTCATAATAGCGCTCAGAAGACCATATTTTATCGTATTATAATTCGTTCAGTTTACTGCTTAAGAAATATGTGGATGCTTATGTTAAATAGATACTTTCGGTTTCTTTCTATTTGGTCGACCTGTCCTTTCACATGAATTAAATTTTTAGATTCTGTAATTTTTATAATTAGTTCATTTATCATGAACAATATATATGTAAATTTGCCTGGTTAATAAATATATGTTTCTCTAATAACGAAATGAAATTTTCTATCTGCCACGTATCTATCTCCTTATTTGCTTTTTATGTACGAGTAGTCAGATGCATTGGGCGAAACTACTTACAGTGTAGTTTTGAATTTTCAACCAGCAGCGTGCCGGTTTTTAACGTGCTTTCAGCGTTTAGTTGTTGAATTATTGTATCTAAACCATATTTAAGGCGGTTAGTGCACTCGCTTTCTGTGCGTGTGATCATGGGTTGAGTTCCCGCCGGGTCTATTGAACAGAATGCTTCAGAGCCCTCTTTTCCAAAAACTGTACCTCCTGTCCTTTGATGCTTACTAGCCCGTTTAGGACGTTAGTAACATTCAATCAGGCTAGTTTCCTGTATGACCGAGGAATAATTTTTATGAATCTAATGGGAAAGTTAGTTGAAAGTAAAGCATGTTAACTTTTTCATGTGTTTCAGTCCGCGCTGAAATTGAAATTACGGTCATTATTATACCTTCTTAAGCCCCGGGTTTAATATCTACATAAATAATTTCAGTACAACTGGCATCATTTTAGAAAATTACATATGATAATTGTAGTTTCGTTCGTATGTAAGGCGCAAACACCCATAAATTTGCGACAGTAAAATATTCTTCCAGTTTATTATTATTATTATTATTACTATTATTGTACACTTTTATACTTATTTTTTGTCTCTATCGTTAGGTATAGACAATCATATGTTTGTTGGTGGTTGGTAATTTTTGGACCTCACTTAAAGTTTGTAAGTGAGAGGTCCATTTACATGCATTATTCCTGAAATAAAAGCGTCGGCGAAGCGTATTGTATGAACGTGTTGATGCAGATTGCTCTGTTGGAAGCATACTAGCCGTTTACGCACAGCTGAGGCGTTGATTTAAGATTCCTGCGAGGGAAAAGATTCTGTCAAAATACATTAATTATGGATACATTGCAACTGAAATGTCCGGAGATGTTGTGATATTAGTATTATTTACTTACATTAATTGGATGCATTGACTGACTGCCTACCTGTCACATGATATCGGCGAGCACATTTGTGGAAGGTAGCGACGTTGGCCTTTTTTATATATACGATCCCAAATTCCCAGTATACGCAAGAAAAATTCTTAAAAAAAAAAAAACTGCTGTTGCGAGTAGGAATTTACTACCTCAACTTTTTTTTTATATCATTTTGTGGGAAATAAGGAAAGCATCGAGTATGTTTCGTTGACTATCACATTTCTTTACTACGAATATTTTTATCGCATTTCGTTTCGAACTATAGGTAAAATTAATTTACAACAAAATTTCCCTTAGAACAAACATAATCCCTGCCAATTCTTGTTCTTCAATATAATGTTCATTACAACGAATTTTCGTTATAACGAAATAAAATCGCGAGCCCTGTAAAATTCTTTATAACGGGATTTTACCTGTAATCTTTAATGATAGCAGCTTTCAGTTGCTGTGGTAATATTGATATTTAATAAATTTATTAAAACCGGACATGCATCCTCAGTCTCAAGATTGACTGATGCTATATAAATGTTTGTGCGGTGTGACGCATATTCAATTCACAACAATGACAGATATTAGGCATGTTTATATACTTCTCATTGCGCTTAAAGTGCAATGCGATTTTGCTGCTGGAAGTCTGAAGTTTGTGTTTCCGGTATTCTTATCCTACACTGCTACCAAATGTCTTCCTCAAGGCCGTCAGAGTAATATAGACTGTTTGTGTACATACCATAGCTGATAACTCCTTGTTCATGGTCGTAAATTTCGTATTTGGAGGCTAAGTAAATGGTAAAGAATTAGCTAACTGATCCGCACAATAACATTGCTTCTGCGTATCTGAGACCTGCGGTTTTGTAATGTTCAGAATGCAGCGTCCATCATGATTTTTTTATTGGGAAATATGCATACCACATGCTTGCTGTAACTATGTGCTTTCTTATGATCTTATAATTCCGTTAATAGTAACTCGAGGCAGTAGTTAGATTTAGGGTTTTAATGACCTTGGAAATACATAACGTGATGTTGCGTGTGATGTACGTATCTAATCTTGAACCGGTTCAGCGGGACTGTCGCTGATGTTGTGGTAGACCTTTCCTCACTTTGTGTACATGATGGCCGTTTTTATTTTCGGGCGAATTTGCTGCTTATAAAACGTTTGATATTGACCTTAACCGTCAGCTAGCTTCGTCTGGATCTAGGCCGCTCTTCTACACTCGTGGGGTAAAGGGAACAATCCCAGCACCACCCACCCTCACTTAGTTTTTTCTTCAGTCGTACCAGATAAATGCCGGAATGGTACCTATTAACTGGGTCCTAGCGTACTGCCTTGCATCATCCTCTCCTCTCTATCCCGGCTGGAACCTGAGATGCGTAAATGTTAAGCTTATGTATGTATAAATTTCCGGCAAGTTACTTTGAGGATACGTTTTTCTTATTTTTATCATGGAAATTTAGGTGTAGTGTTGAAAAATCAAGTGCAAATGATCTCTCTTTCGTTTTTCAAGAAAACCATACTTTAGTGCCAACGGATCATCTCTGTTAGTGACCTATGGCTGCTCATATGTCTGGAAAAAGATCTAGGATTGACAAGTTCTCGAAAATAAAACACGTAATGTAACTACACTCGTGGGGTAGAAATTACCCTAATACGCCCGGTTCTGAACAGTACAGATGTTACACGAAAGTTCTTTGGCCACAACAGAGCTGAAACTGGCGAAACTTGACACGATTGAACCGGTTCGAAGCTTAACCTTAACCCGAGTGACTCGGGACCCGGTCTTGACCGAAATCACCAGACTGAGAACTCGGGCACTCCATGATCGAATCTTCACCAAATTGACCCGATGGCAACATCTTGACACAGTGACTGGTCTTGTTCCTGTAGTTAGAATCAACCCATATTATAATGTAAGATTCCTTGAGAAGTAAGCTATGGAGGGGAACTTCATTTTTGATAGTTCTAAAAGATTTTGATGTTTGTATCCTATTTAATATTTCAAACACAAAATTCCTTCAAAATAACCTTTCCGAAGGAGCATTTGCACATCTCCGGTGGCATTTTTGCTCTTTCCGAGGATACTATCGTTAGCTATTATTACTATCGTTAGTAACTTTTCGGCGTCGTATTTTTTGTACTGTGGGGAGTAACACCCCTGCTCCCAATCACCACAGATGGAAAGGCTGTTCAAATGCCGGAGTGTATAATAATGAGGAAATAATGAAATCTCTGCTTCGCTCTGGATTAGGTCCGAGCATAGACCTGGTGACCTGGTCCGAAACGTGACTCGATGATCCGTTTCAGCTCTGGATCACAAGTCAACGACTCCAACGTTACCAAACCCAGTTCATCGCGTGGGGTATAAATCTATCCCACGAATGTAATTCTATTCGTTGTCATAGTGGACTTAACTGCTTTTTATTTGTGGCTTTTATTAAATAATAGGAGAGCACACAGTGAAGTGTGTGATTAGCTTTGAACATAGCCCTTTGAATAAGTCACTGATATACACATTTTAGAAAATAAATGGAAATGGTGTTTCTCTTAAACTATGAAACAGTTGACCCGTTCCATCTGAATTCAGACAGGGTATATACTAGTCGAGTCATAGTATTTGGTAACTATCTTTCAACGAGGTCTTTATGGAAATTCAGGAGAGACGTATCTTTTTTTTTTTTTTTTTTTTTCGAAGAAAATTTTTCTACCGAGATA
>JAGDQP010019349.1:0-35005 GCA_022664845.1 Lepisma saccharinum
GGGGGGGGGAGCAAACTTCCACACGCCACTGCACTGGCACGACCACAGGATTTTTTTTCAGGAGAGGGGACAAAAGATGCACAAACTAAAAGTTCTTGTAACCCTTATAAAAAAAATAAGGACTGTAAATGGAAAACAAAAGTATCGACAACTCCATGAAAAATTAGCTGCATTGAAATGTTGTGTAACACAAAAGCGCTTGTGTGAGCAGGAACGGCGCTAACTTACCACAGTTGGGGAGGGGGGAGCAGGAGGGGCATAAGCTTGGGTTGGGGGGGACAGTTGGGGATTAATTCAGACATAATGCAAACTGTGTAATAATAATACAAAATATTACATGTCATCTACAATTTCTGAGGGACACAAGAAGGGGACCGAGGAAAAATTTGGGGGGCACGTTCCCCCTGGCGTCGTCCCTGGTAACAGCTATACAATTTTACCATTTCAAAAATCCAGGTGGGGTAAGGCAATGAATGTTCCCTTCCCTCTTTACCATTGTGGGCGTTCATGGATAGTTATCCGGACCGGATATACATTTGATTAGTAGCTATACAAATTGAGCTGGTACTTACTTGTTTCCATCGTTTCGGTCTGCAAATCTGTTCTTTCTTCATGTTTCTTTCTTTTACATTTTAATAGCTCAGACAATGTTTGCTGTCGTTTCATCACCGTCTAAACTAAACTCACTCAAATCTCAAACTAAGAAATGTTGAGAACTTGAATGAGGACAACATATTCCCAGCCAGTTAACTACTTACCCACTGTTTCAGGCAGATTGGCAGAAGTTCAATCAAAATAAGTTTACTCTAGTGGATTAAATGTGAACGATTGAGCTATTTCCTTTTTTCATCTCTGTATTGGTAAGAATAATAAAACATTTTAAAAATATATATGCATATTCTTTTTTTTAACAGCAGACTACTTTTTTTTTTCATTTGCTTCCCTGTGCTTAACAATGCTATAAGGAATCAAAGAAACCGCACTCTTGACTTATAGGAAAAATGAGATGGAAATAACCATTGGTTGATAAAAAAACACATGTTTTCCAAACGCTTTGAACTATATATATAATTACTAAAATAATTGTTTACAATGAATGAAAACATGTATAACGAAAATTCAAAGCTGTTTTAGCGTTAAATGTTGAGGCTCAGAAGTAACATGTAGCCTATGTTTGCCCCCTCTTGCCCCCCCGCAAAATTGATGTCTGACCAGAGTTGGAGGGGCAATGCCCCCCCTGCCCCCGTGTGGATGCGCCACTGTCCATTTCCAAACGGTTCCTTGTCCAAGCACCATAAATGTTAGGAAATTGACACAAACACTTCTAATTTCTAAATGCTAGGAAAATTTTCAGGTATGAATATCTTAAAAGCAATAAGGGAAGGTAGTTTACCAATATTTTATTTTTGCAAAATAACATTGGAAAAGATAACTTTTACTGTTAATTATGTTTCTGTTCCTTATTTTCTCACAAAACCCAAATGAATTTGAAGACTTTTGAAGTCGCAAAATCTTACTAATGTGTTCGAAAGTGATAAAACGAACTCAACAATACCAATATCTCAATTTCAGAATTTTTGCAGAGGAACCCGTTTCGAAATGGACACCTGACTTGTACCTGCTGTAGTAATATTTCAGGTACGCTGTGCGTCTAGGAATATATATATCATTTATACTTTTTGTAATACTATGTCAGACACGTTACGCATTACTAAATCGTAGAAAATTTTCCAATTTGTTCTCAAGAGCTCAGAGCTAATCAGGAGTACAATCTTCACTTCTGAAAGATCTAAATCCCTTTCTGGAGGTAAGAACTCATGGAAGAAATGATATGATCTTTTGTACCTTAGAAGTCAGAGCGCTGAGTCCCATTTCTACCCCATTCCTCTAATGAGTCTAACCCATCACTCATACACACCAGCTCCCACTCCACCCCATTTCATACATCGTTATTACTGTTAACCAGTCCTTCACTTCTTCGCTCTTTCATTTACAAAGGACGCGAATTCTATACGCATCATCGCCAGGTATTTACGCGTTTTCTCACGTTTGGGGAGGTTTTACGTAGAAAGTTGCAGCTAGTGGCAGCTAAATGTTAGATGCCCTGAAAGTATCTATTCTAAACTTTATATTAACGAGAAATCAGAGCTTGGCTCGCTTAGCTTTTTCTTGTTAAAGATAACAGATAAAATGCATTTTATGGGCGGTAACAGCACTATGGCTTACGCCCGTCCCGAAGCTTTTTCTTGTGCACCTCGATGAATTTGGAAAATGTAGTTTTTCCATGTAAATGTATTACAGAAACGTTAGGAGAGACCTCTCAACTACATCAAAGATATGATTGCACTGTAGCCGAACTAGAAGACCTACCATCAGTGAGGGTGAGGCACTTGCCTTAGACGCCAAATCTGGGGCTCCAAATCGGGGGCGTCGAAAACTATATATATAAAAAACTCCAAATATACTAAGCGCCGAAATATAAACTTGTCAGGTTGAAAAAAAGTTCGTTTTGGACAGTTGGAAACATAAGATGGTTTTCGAGCTTATATTTTAAATTTAAATTTTAGGATTTTGTCCCAGTTTTTCAATATTGTCCCACTGTTGAGCTGCGGGGGCCCCGCTCGCCCCCTCCCTTTGCGCCGCTACTGGGTTAGATTACATTAAATTTCTTTGGGGTAAGAAGAAAATTGGAAATCAAGACTGTAAAATGTCAATTCATAAAGAAATTTTCTGTAGCCTACTATTGTCGAAAATTCTCGTATTATTTATTGTTCAGTGCTGCTAAAGATATTCGTTGTTTCCTCCCCTCTTTCGTTCCTAGTCAGTTGGGTGAATGAATTGATTGATACCAATGCGCTTAAACAAGATTATAGCATACTAAGGACGGGTTTTACAAATTTTGTTAAATCAGGCTCCGAACTACATGTTTAGAAGCACAGGGGCATGGGCCCAGTATTTGGCCAGTAAATGCCAATATCGATCAAGGTTTGCCCAGTATTGGACCGACCCAGTATACTAGACCAGTAAATGCCAATATCGATCAAGGTTTGCCCAGTATTGGACCGGCCCAGTACTAGACCAGTACGGGCCAATATCGATCAAGGTTGGTCCAGCATTGGACCGACCTAATACTAGGCCATTAAGGGCCAATATAAATAAAGGTTGGCCCAGAGTTGGACCGACCCAGTACTAGGCCAGTAAGGGCCAATATCGAAGAAGGTTGGCCCAGTATTGGGCCGATATTGATCCGATATCCTGTGCTATTAGGGATTGTTCCATGAACCTCCACAAGGTTTTAAACGCATGGGAAGCGAGTGCACTAACCAGTCGATCAACCAGGAGTACGTTTCCAGTTAGTTGATTAATCGAAGTATGAATGTAGAGAATCCAAAAAGTAAATGTCATAGTCCGTACAGTCCTTTCCAATTGATGTGGTCTTATTAGCAATCTTAATTTCGGCTGTATCCCAACTGAAGTTTCTGGTCCGTTCCGCTAACTTGCATACTCCGTTGTTTACCGTTGAAGTTACACCGTCGTTCTGGATTACTGTTCCGACTCTCTCCTAAATGTTATGGGTTATTCCTTGAAAGTACGCCACAGGTTTGATACGAATATCTTGATATTTCGGCTCCGTTTATCTTCTGTTTTAATTCGATTTTATTGAGCCGGGAAACATAAATACGTGTTTATACAAAAATGACGATGCATTTTCAAGGAATAAGACAAAATGTTTAGAAGCAAGATTCCTAAGCTATTCGAAGGGTATTAAAATATCCCTAAGATAAAAATATCCTTAGTTTATCTACCAGGAATTACTATGGGCAATGATCATTACAAACGTTCGGATATTTTCAGTATGTCTGGAGCACATCTCTCGCATGTTGGTGAATATAAAGTGGATATTCGAATATTATTTTAGGAATATTCCAAAAGATACTAAGAATTTATTGTACTGTGTGTCATTAAATCAAACGAATCATTGTCATTAAATGAATATTTGAAACCAATCTTTCAGATTAATAAATACTTTGCTGGTTACTGTCTAATTAATATCTCCTGTCTTCAGTATTGTAACGACTCATTTTGATTCCATTAAAAATATATTTTCCTTTGCATCTCGCGTCTTTAGACCACATGTCTATTTGCTAAGTTTTACAGAAAAGCAATTTGAAGTTTGGATCTTTCATTAGAAGCAAGAGAATTATGCAAAATTTAAAGACATACTTCTCTTAAACAATTCCTAATAAAAACTAAAAAACAGTTTTGTTTATGCATGAATAAAAAGAAAAGCATGTGGCGCGGCAATTCAAGGATTTATAAAGTGACTGTATATGAGAGCGCACCTCATGCTTTTCTATTTGTTCATGCATAAACAAAATTATTTTTTAGTTTAGAACGAATTGTTAAAAAAAAGTATGTCTTTAAAAAGTTTTTTTTTCGAGTTATTTCAGTGCTCGGATACATTGTCTCAAGCTAAATATTTTGTGACCCAAATCCTAAAGTGTTCTGCAACCAGTGAAGCCCAGGCTAGTTGCAGGATAGCATCTATTTTAGGATAAAGAAGTCCATATTAAAAAAAATATATATTAAAATATGTTTTTAAAATAAGAAAATAACAATAGAATATTGTATTGTTACCCGACTTGTGTCGCTATGCAAAATTTCATCATTGTATGATGTCGGGAAATAAGTTAAATTAACATTCCAAGATTTGAGGACACCATAAGCCATTGTGAACTAAAGAAATGAATGTAAAAAAAAAAAAACTTTTCGATTAGAGAGAATTGTGTCAGCTTCTTCACAAAGGTTAGAAGAAAGATATGAACAACAGAAATTGCTGGATAACTCAGGTTTGATAAAAATGGATATGGGACGAGTGTACTGTAAAGACTTTATATATATGCGTGAAACATTTCCTAATCTTATGGTATATTCAATTTTCACTGCACACACTATTTTTTTTTTAAATACTAGATCATATAACATTACAGAAAATGTAGGAAAAATGTTAATTTGCAAAATAGAGATAAATATTTTGTGTTACTAGAATTGAATTTTCTTCTTGAAATATGGACAGTACAAGCGTATTTTTTAAAAAAAATGTTAAGGTATTCAACGTTCCAAATGTTATAATTGTCAGAACTTGTTCTGTGTGAAAGGTAAAAATTCATGTGTATAAACGAAGGTTAAGTATAATAAGGCACTATAATGTTTTCACTTGAAATTAAGATGAATTTCAAAGATCTTAAATTCATGACAATAAAGATGTTTTTCAAAGTTAAAAGTAGCATTTTCAAGTTTATTTTAAAAGCGGAGGAACGTCAATAAGGTATCAGCATAAGACGCACAGGAAGCGCCAAGAAAATTTGGTTTTCAATGAAGAATCTACACCTGTTACATCGAATTGCGAAGAACCTATACCAACCTCGATGATTGTGTAGACTAAGTCGCTGGGCGGTTCGAATCCTGCCTTTGCATAAATGTTTGTGGAGGTTTTTAGAAAAAAAAAAAAGAAAGACTTGGATTCTTATAATTAAGAGAAGCCGAAGTGAATTGCTATTAAAATAACTAAAAGAGAATAAACTTGATCAAATCGTGAACAATTTTTCATTTGTCTACAAGTTAACAATAACCGGTTTTATGAATGCAACTTTCTGAATCGCCAGTCACATTCAGAGACCGTATCAGTTACTGACTGGGCTTAATCACAACGACTGTAAAATGTTCGACAGACTTATGAAACACAAGCTGGGTGGCAACCCTAACTGTAATAATGGTATTGATTACGTCATACAGAATCGTGTGCTACCATGGTGTGAATATCCTTGGAAATACCCCTTTTAGATTCAAGCAGGTAACATGTCACTTTGACAGCTGTGAACTTCCATAAGGAAATCTTGCGTGATCATATTAGTGCCTCACTTTGTCCTGTATTATAGTTGCTCATTTGTTTCAGACATTTCTAAAATGTCCCTCATTTGTATTTCGAAGGTAAGTTTCTGAAACACTTTATTTCATCCTTTGACACGATGCGATATTGCCAAAGTAAAAATGTTGAGATTACACTTTGTTTCACTTTGTAACTTAAGAAGTTTGTATACTTAGGCCTATATGATGATAAAAAAATATCTTCTAAGTCGGTTAGGTGGCTCGGTTTACTGAATAGAAAGTGTCAAACGAATTGAAATGTTACCCTAATCTTTCTCTACTTCTCCTTTGAATAACATGTCCAAATATAAAACGCAAACTTTGTGTCAACGTTGTGAATAAAGAAAAAAAAAGCATACTTGGCGTGACTACGTATAATTTATAATGGATTGAAGTTGTATATAATACCCATGTGAGTGTGTGTGTGTGCGCGCGATTCTGTACCGTGAGTACGATTGATATTGCTCTTGCATAAGCACTCTTTTTTTATGGCGCATAAATACAAACAGAATATCAAATAGATAGAGGTCGCCTTGGTGCCGTATTAAGATAAAAAGACCCAGTTCTCAGAAAACTTGTAGGCCATAACAAGGAAAGGAGAGGAATATAAGAATGGAAACTGACATAACCAAGAAGAACTTGTATTTTTGTGCTTGCTTTTTACCTTCTTTTTTTTTTCCTTCTGAGTCATAAAGAATATGGCAGAATGTAAATGATTTACGCGGGTGCAATACTTTTCCTTTTCTTTGTATGACCCCCTTTTGACTGGCTGTCTCCTTTATACTTAAGTTGTAAAGGCGAAAAAAAAAAAAGATAGATATCTTTCCCTCTTGTATTAGAAAAGCGTCAAGTCGTCAGGAAATTCCGCATAGCAGGGCCAAAAGGAAATATTAGACGAGAACTCACACTGTAATTTTGCAATATAAGAAACAACCTCAATCGCTGAATGAGAAAAGGAAATAATATAAAAAACTAGAGTCCCATTGGACATTTTGAAGTACATAACTTGGCAGAGTGATTGATAGCGGGGCGATAAGGACCATTTCCGTTCTGAAGGCTCCGCTTTGATTTTTCTTTTTCCTTTTTTTTTCTCTTTATCTTGACAACACATAAAGTGTATAAGAAAAGAAAAAGATAAGGTGTTAAGAAACTGATATGATGACTGGATTACGGAAGAGAAAATTCCGGATAAACTTTCAGTGTATGTTGAAAAATGTATGATCAAATTACATTATTTCATACAAACAGAAAAACATTGGGCTTTTCTTTAGTATACACCTTACGAAACTGGATAGTCGACTTGAGCTAATATTATTTATCTGGTTCTTTCCTGTCTGTTATCAGCCCGCAGCTACTTATGCATTATAAACCTAACCTAAAACCTAACAAGACTCTGTCTACCACCACCGCACGCCTTGAAGAGGAAAAATGAACAGCACAGGGATTGTAAAAATACATGACCGCACCTAACCTTACCTAACCTACACGATTCCATGGTCACTAATTTAAGATAAACTACAAAAAATGCAAAAGAAAAGCCATTATTAATAATAAATATGAAAATATAAAAATACATGTTGAAAGAAAAAAATAGCCTCGCTCCCGTCGAGAGTCGAACCCGCCCTATCAGCAAAATTCGTCGGACGAAAGTTTGGCCAACCGCGAAATGGTTGGGATACGGTTGGCCCTACCCCGGCCCGACGAAGCTTGCTGATAGGGCGGTTTTTTCTTTATTTAGTAAGTCAACGTCTTTCCACTGCACTATCGCTACGACCTTACAAAGTGTGGTTTTGCCGTTGTCTTTGCAGTCCACGTGTTACCTAAGAATCCCGGTTATGTTATTGCGCGTGCGCGGATAGAGGAGCTCAGGTGTGCGGTGGTGGTACACAGAGTCTCATTCAAAACCTAATCTAACACCGGTGCTGCCTAGCAGTGGTCAGATATCAAGAAAGGTCCATTTTAGCTTAAACGAAACCTAATTAATTTATGTTAGATATTCTGTCATTATAACATGTAACGGGTACACTTGCACTAGGAAATATTAAATTACGTGAGTCTCTTATTTCTCAGGTTTACCGTGGGATTTGTGCATGGTAGAAGCAAAAGATTAGTACTGAACTACAACCCAAATATGTCTATATGTAGAGTACCTTCGTAGTTAAAGAGGGTGTGTAGTTAAGGGTAGTGTATGATAAGGGAAAACAAGACAAGGAAACCAAAATAACACAATTATCTCTTCGGCAAGGAGCTCGAGAATAACGGCCATATGCAGAGTCGAGCGCGTAGCTGCTCCGCGGGTGATCCGTCCTCGCGGGGAACTGTAAGTTTCGCTTGGTTTGGAAACTGCAGAGTCTTTTTTGAAGCGACCCCGCGGGGACGGTTAGCGCACAGGCGACACCCCCACAGGGGGATCTCTTTGAATCACTGATTGGTATCTAAGGTTGTTAAAATTATATGAGAAATGTAATGGTGATAAGTTGTAAGTCACGAAAGCGAAATTTGGAGGAGAAAAAATGGAACTATTTATACTACATAAAGGGCCAGTACAATTTATCAACCGTGTTGTTAAGTTGCATATTTTTAAAGCAATATTCGGATCTCTGTTCCATTGTAATCACTTCATGGACCTTGTACTTTTTCATATTTGATGCTATCTAAAGTAAAGAAACCTAACAAACATACCTACCTCAGCCACCGTAGCATGTCGAATCTTAAGTCAAAACGGGGAAATATGGAATTACATTGACAAATTAAGAGTACAAGGGATATGAAGTTATTATAATAGAGCATTAATTAATATCTAAACCTGGTATTTTTGTAAAGGGCTTCGTTCGTTTGTCATTAATGAAGGTCAGTAATTCTGCCAGATCCCTCTGCGGGGTGTGTCACTCCCCTAAATTCTTGTGTACACTCCCAATATTACTTTTTATGGTCAAAATTCGTTAGAAACCGTGCAAAATCTCCGTTTACACTACCCAATTTTGAGTTTACCTCTCTCCGACCTCTTGATGATAGTACCAAGATAGAAAGCCAGAAAGCCCGGAGGACTACACAATTTCATTTTTAAAAATCGGGAATTTTCCCAAGGCGGGCAATATATACAGTATATATATGTTTGTATGCGTGTGTTACTGTTTAATTGAAGGGAAAATTTCCCAGGTACCTATAGATACTTCCCGAAACCTTATTCCCTTCCTACTTTCTAGGATTCTAGGGGGTAACTTGCTAATAAGAGTAGCTTGCGGAACGATATAAAATTATTTAAAAAATAAAATAAAATTGAAATAATCATAATTTTCATATATTGACGTAGTAAAACAGAATCAAATATTGAAAAAATAAAAATTTATCTGAAAATATCTTGATCTTCAGAAACAAAATTGAAGTAGAGAAAATACAAATAAAAATGTTAACACGTTAACAAGAGCAAATGACAATGTACTTTACAGGACACAATATTTCATGAAGTTGAGACTTTCAAGGAGCCGCAGAGAACGAAGACTCCTCTTGTGATCTGGGTGAGTAGCCAATTGAAACACGCGTTACACGTAGAACACACAATAAAACACGTTTTTCAATTGGCTGCTCACCCAAATCGCAAGCAAAGCACGCTTTTAACGAAAGCAGCCTTAAGTGTAGTAACGTTTTCACATATACAACTTCGATACTAGCGACACTTGTGTGTACGCCCGTCGACTGCAATATTTCGTATGTTGATCTTGTAACACTTTGTCACGAAATTTCATCCAGACAAGAAGCGTCAGATGGCACCATGGGTTCTTTCTGATTGATACTACGGAGTTTCGTTTCTAATTTTATACTGTGATCAGTCTTAGTGCTGATTTTCAAACAGGCTTGCGTTGCTTTCGATTTGGATGAGTTGCCAATTGAAACATGTATTTTATTGCGTGTTTTCTTATAAGGTAACACGTGTTTCAATTGGCTACTCACGCAAATAGCAAGCAACGCAAGATTGAATGAAAATCAGCCCTTACACTTCGAGCTCAACGTAACGATGTTGGAGTGACTGCTTAGTGTCGAGAGATAGACGCCAGAACAATTATTTAAACTCGTTTGTTCACTTCCAGTCTAATCCAATTTGGACCAAATTATCAGTTCTAACTCAATTTTATACGCTTCTCATAAGCTGTGCGACCCGTTTTTTTATTTGCCTTAATTCCGGAGTTATTCGTACATTAGTACTGTACTCTGCAGATAATAGAAAATACTGTAAAAAATATTTACGTTTTTTGCAAGAGTTAAGACAAATAAAAGCGGGTCGCACAGACATATCAAGGGTAAAAACCTGAGTTAGAACCGAAAATTTGGTCCATATTAGTTTAGACTGCAAGTGAACAAACGATATTTAAGTGTCCTCTCCGCTCCCTGGCTTCATATATTCATGAAATTTTCAATGGCAGAAATCAGTCCAGTATTACTTTTAGACAGAGGTCATTGGCCTTACGTATCAACTTGGCAAGAATAGGTCTACTTCAGACGAAAAAGTTGCTAAAGTTACGGAATTGGTGAGTAGCCAATTGAAACATGTGTCTTAAGGCCCCCTATTACGTGTTATACGTGTAACACGTATTTCAATTGGCTATTCACCCAAATCGCAAGCATAGCAACCAACACAAGCTTTCATGAAAATCATCCACAGAACATTGGAGGTTTAGCATCAATACTACCAGCAGCAATAACAACACTAGACACTAATAACACTAGAATGAATAAAGAAACCACAACTAACAAAAAGCAGACAACGTTATAAAATACCGATGAAAATTAGCAACTATGTGTACAGTTCATACGAAAGATCTGCTTTTCACTAGATTCGTAGAGTGTAGGCAAACACACTGACGATATACGGTTACCTAGAATTAAAGATGAAGCAAGGAATTACTTGTAGATAATAACAAAACTAAGATATTAAACCAATAAAGCTGTAATAAAAGCTTTGGATGTTCATTGGATTTCATTGATTAAATTAAAGAGAGGTCAAAAGAAATTGGGATTAGTATAACTGGTGGAAGTGAATTTTTTTTATTTGAATCTTAAGGTCAAAATATTACACCGAACCATATGACTACGAAATAGAAAGGAAGTTCTTTAAAAATAATTCAAGGAGCGGACATAATAAAGAGGACGGATTGGGGATCTTTTAGTAGTATTATGATAATTAACTATCTGAAAAATATTAGGAGGTCAAATCACTTCTTAAAAATAGTACTTATCCAGTACGTATTTTCACAGTTTATTAGTACGTATTAGAGATTAGACATTTAAAATAAGTAGTATGTCTTAACACAAAAGTTTACAGTCGCCGTGACCGGGCTCGAACCTAGATCTCCAAGTTGCCGGCTAGTAATACTATCCATTACACCATCAAAACACGGCCAATTCTCTGTGTACGAATTTTGCTGGTTACGAATTTTGAATTTTAAGGTCTTCAGGCATCTGAACCCCAGTAGGGTGGGGAGAGGATTATGGAAGGTAGACACTATTTTGTAGGTACCATCCCAGTATGTGCCTGATGTGATAGGAAAGCTCTGGTGAAACCTCATTCAAAATGGTCGGCCGCTGGGATGGATCCCAGGACCTCCCAAGTGTTAGCCAACGCTCTGCTAGTCACGAAGCCTAGACACACCACTACAGGCGCAAACTTTTAGTTGATGAATCTGCTATCGTGCAATTATAAATGGTATCGTGCAGATATTTCGTACCTCACAAAAGTGCTATTTTTGTTGTTGTTGTTTTTTAACAGGAATATGCGTAGAAACATTCGGTACACATAATACACTGACTCTTATGTTAATAAGTGCCCGAACCTGATTTATGAGATTGAAAGTAATCTGCGCTACCACCTATTAACTCACATAAACGTTAGGGTTTTTTCACTCTCCTGTAATTATTATTACGTATTACCTTAGCTTATGTCGGGCGTGATTTTTTCAAACGAAATAAATCACAGGTTCGTGAATCGGAATCACGGTAATGTTACGTCAGTGACATGTTTCGTTCCATATTGCCATTGATGTTTTGCTATAAATATCACTGACAGTATGTCGAGTGAGCGAAAGCGAACGAAGACAGGTTAGAACAGGCCAGGTTAGATATTTTTTTTTATTATTATACGCGATGCACCACTTTTAACAGGCACCACCTGTTACTGCTCCATTTATGGTTCCCAATGGAACGCCCGACGTATACTAAAGAAACACTTATTATTTAGATACAAGGTAGCTGCAAAATACCATCGATATGTTATTGCCTTTGGGAAAGTGTCGAGGCGAAAGAAACATTATAAATATACACAGACCTGGCCGTGCTGTGGTGGCATAATGGATAATATACCTAGCCGCCAACTGGAAGATCTGGGTTCGAGCCTCGATCAATTTTTTCTATGTTAATTTCAACATTTACCATACACAATGTTACTTATAGAAAATGTGATAATTAGTAATATATGTACACCGAGCGGCCGTGGCTTAGTGGTAAAGCGTTGGCTTAGCATTCGAGGGATCCTGGGATCGATCCCAATGACCGACCATCCTGTCTGAGGTTTTTCCTCAGTCATACCATACAAATGCCGTGATGGTACCTACGAAATAGGTTCTGGCCGTCTACCTTCCACAATCCTCTCCCCCACCCTATCCCGAAACCTGATAGGGATACTGTCTATTGGGAAGATTAGGATAGGTAGATCAGTTACATTGTGATTCGTATCTAATTATAAATGTTATTTGAATTTATTTATGATCTTTAGGCATCTCTGGCTTAAGCTGATATAGGGCAGATTAAAGGATGTGGGAAGTAGTAGGCCAGAGCCTAAGTTGAAGGTACCGTCCTGGTATTTATTTAGTGCGACTGAGGAAAACTACTGGAAATACCTCAATCAGGATGATCGGCCGCTGGTATGGAATCCATTACCTCCCGAATGCGAAACCACCGCTCTACTTTTACCTATGGAAATAACTCTGTTATCAAAATGCTCCTCAGGGACGTTAACAAGTAACATGTTTGTGATGTGGTATTATCCAATCTTATTTGAACCCTGTGTTCTTAATGGTGCCCAATCCTTGGGCAAGCGGAAGCAATCCTGTTCGTTTAGAGGCGCTCTTAATTTGGTGATTGTTTGCCGTGTTTGTACTATTTTCACTCTGTACTTGACACAGACAAAACTTCGGACGATTTCCGGTTTGTTGTTTATCTTGTGATATCCTTGGACCACAAATATATTTTCTTTGAAGTTATAGAACGTCATATTTGCATGAGTCGAGTTGCTGAAAGTCTGATAACTCACGAATGGCCGACTAAGTCCCACTATGTACTTAGTTCTTTGTGATCTTCGGCGCCGGTATCTCTAAAGACAATTAAAATATTTGATTTTGTTTTAGTTAATTTCATTTTTACACTGTTTATATTAACTTGCTCCATATAACTGAAGAAATTTACAGTAGAATGGGATTCTCTGCCTCCTTTGAAGTTGGCAAATCGCTTGGAAAATTATCGTAATCAACAACATTTTACAAGTCAATTATTATCATGTTAAAATGTCTGTGCTTTCCTAAATGATTTGTCGTACAAAATTGTGATGTTTTTATTTAGATATTTATAAATGTTTATTTTATTTGAAATCGGAACTCGAGGTATCAACGGTTGTATCAATTTTCGAATTATCTGTGATCGCTCCGGTTTCGGTTTCGAAAAGATTGTATATTACATACTGAACGAACTGTAAGTAGAATGCACCCCAAATATCGAACAATTCTTTTGTCTTGGTAAAACACGGCCAACGTTACCTACTCTTATCTTACCAAAAGTAATATAAGCTGAACCCACATAATCCAAGCATTACTCACAAGATACTTTCAAAAATTGTTGCCAGTCGATTGTCCTAAAAAAAATGCAGGTAAATATTAGGTGTAAAGAACAAATATTTTTTCTGTAGAACGCCAATTTAAGGGGAAAAGATACCGTTGAAATTGATTTTAGCATTTAAATTGACAGAACAGGAAGGAATCGATTAGAAGTCGCAAATACACTTAAAATAAATAAATGCACTTATGTTGCTCATGCTCTGTATTCATGGTCCATATTGTCTTTCCGTGGCAACAAGTTTGCATGGCACTCTGCAACCGTTCCAATCCGGATTTTTTACAGTGCTAGAAAAATACGCGTTCGATCATTTTACGCCTAGTAGCGTAAGTATACTCGAGGTTTCAATCGATTGGTTTCTGTTCTACTGTCAATTTCAGCGTTAACTGAAACATATTTTGTCACACTCAAAACCGTTTTTTACGCAGAACAGGAATTAAACCTTTTTGCTGATAGGTCATCCATACCAAATCATTACAGTTCGGTGCGATCATCTTAGGAGTTCATGAACTTAAGGTAGTGTAAACCATTCGTGAAATGTATTCCTCGTTATATTTTTTTTAATCCCATACGTATTTTAATTTTAAAATTATTCAAGGTCAAAGTTTACAGAAATGGCTAATTATGAGCTCCTATAGCCGTCTTCAAATTACTGCCACTAGTTGGTCTAGGAAGAGGAAATAGGCTAAAGTTTATTTTACAGGAAATTTAATAAGCTTTTCAATCATATGTAACAAGCTTGTCTTTCAGTAAAAAGATAGTATGGTTCATTGAGCTTAATCTTTGACCTTGAATATCTTAAAACGTCTCCAATTGTTGCGGAAAAAAAATTGTACTCCATGCTATAAAACATATAACAAAATCAATCCGGGATTGTAATGGGATCAGGAGATACTAATGAACATGCGCACAGCTATGTGACTCGTAAGAGTTTCAGGGGCCACGGTGGCTCAGTTGGTAGAGCGCTCACCTCTGGTGCTAGGGGTCGTCGGATCGACCCCTGCTCATGCCATGTGGGCATTGTGGTGAACAAACACCGTGTGCGTGGGTTTTCTCGGTTTGCTCCCGTTTCCTCCCACTTTCTTCATTCCATCATCATCCACACGGCCTGAGCCATAGTTGCCTAAAGGCCTTAAAATAAATCGTAAGAGTTTCATATGGCAACTATGTAATGTTTGATTTATACAAAACACTTTATAGGTTTTTTTTGTAATCAACCTTATCCATGAATTGGTAAAATTTGTTTGCTAATTATCTCGCGGAGTTGAGAACGATCTGTCACAAGCCAAGGAAAGCCTATGCGGTAATTATGTTTTGAGATGTTTTAAGCACATATGGGGTGTGAGGGTGTGCACATATGGGGTGTGAGGGTGTGCACATATGGGGTGTTCACTTTATAATTAGCCAGTAAACAGCTAGGAGAGTATCAAGGTGTGAGGAGTATTCTATATGCCGTGCCGTAGTGGTGTAATGGATAGCATACCCGACTGGGAACTAGGAGATCTAAGTTCGAGTTCCGGTAAAGCAGGCGGTCAATTTTTCTGTGTTGATTTCAAATAGTAAAAGTGTTTGAATCCCATAGTATGTATGAGTGTTCATTCTTTTCCACATGCTCTCCAAAAAGTTCCTAGAAGAAAATCAATGGTTTATCCAAGAAATTCTTGTGTGCCTACACAGGTTAGTTGTAAGTATCCTGTGTTTACAAGCATGTGTGTGTGTCGGGATTGTGGCGAAATCCTATCTGGGGAGGCAACATAGAGTCGGACGAAAGGTCAGTTTCAATAATCATGATGGTATGTGCATCCACGAATCTGATTCAATCAGAAGTGAAGTTTGGTCACACTTGATTAGTCAACTCTGAAGTTACAAGCAACGTTTTCGATTAGGACGTAAAACTAAAATGATAGAAATGTGTGTATCAATGTGTGATTTATTATACTTTAATGATAGTATTAAAAATAGGTAGTAATTTGCATAATATATTATCTCTTCCTTATTTAGGTATCTGGTGTCACCCCAAGTAACAGAGTAACATTTTCTGTAATATTAAATTTGAGGAAGGACAGAACTATTTGTACGTGATGAAGGCATTGAAAGTCAACAAGGAAATGAGGCCCAAACGTGCAGGAAGTGATATTTGCATTTCAACCCATAAAGAAACTGGAACCGTCCCAAAGCACATAAATTCTGCATCCTATAACTTCAAAACAGAGTGGCAAGAGGAACTACTTCAGAACATTATTAGAGATCACAAAACTTTATGTGGAAACTCAAATGTTCCACCTTGCTTAGATAAGTGTCAAAGTTTTCCATTGAAATTGTCAGGTAGTCGGTCAACAAATGACATCCATGTAGGATGTAAGTTGGAAACGATGAAATTCAATGCAGAGTCCTGCTTGAATATGGCTTTTAGTGAAACTCATGGACTGAATATCAAAAGTAAATCTTCGTCAGGAACAGATATTAACTCAGAATACGAGAAAAAGGATGAAGAAATACCTTCAGTCGTAGCAACTGAGAAAGGTCATGGAGATATTCTGACTTCTACAGGTGAAACGGCACCAAAAACTACTGTTATAGAACCTGCAATTATTGACATATCTCCAGAGCCATTGATTGTTCCTGGAGAGACTGTTGCCGGTCCCCAAGTGGTAGCAGCAAGTATCGAAGCACAACAAGAAGTGAATGAGAGAGCAGATAATTGGAACATGATGTTACATACACTTGCGCCTGTAACTGAGGTGTTCCGATGTGCAAACCTCTTAGGAACAATGATTTATGGAATGAAAAGCTTTTCTGAAAATCTTCTGAGTCATTTTTGGATTGCTTTTTGTGGCTTAACAATCTCCCTTATAACGATTCACTTGTTGACCTATCATGGTAGAAGGTAAGCAGATCTATTAAGTTTTCTCTTTCTCATTTCAACCTCTTAGTAATGATAACTCCTTTTAAATTATTATTACTGACTAATGGATCTATCAACAAACAGTAAAACGAGAGGATGTAAAGATGTCGGTGATGATTAGCGGACACAATATCCCTTAACAACTAGAAGCCTAGCTAGATATCTTTAGTTTAAACTTCGACGTTATACTTTCAAATGGCCTTTAGCTGACGTTTCAAGAACATTAATTGACCTCATTTTCTCAATACTGTTGACAGAATTGGAACTCGCAAGACAGTCCTATAGACACTTATAGAATTAGTATTGCTTCAATATTTTTGGGGGAGTGAGCTATTAAATTGTAGACCTCAGTCTCTGCTCGTTCCGGGGATGTTTTAATTATGTGACACCTTCCCTAGTATGTAGTATCTATGGATATGCTTTCTTTGACTAAACTCATACGGATATGACTTCTTTAACTACTCCCATTTGCATTTTGCTTCTTTTACTAGTTTCTCATACAAATATATATTTTCTTCTAGTGTTTCGTGTTTTAAAACTTAACTTTACGATGATGTTTCATTTGTTCTGACGGTCTTATCTATCTGAAATAACCTTTATTTTAGCTGTTGGAATTGTACTTATGTTCAATCTCTGTAATGTACGTATATGAATCCAAATAACTTAGATTTGAGTACACGCATATTGTATTGATGTTCCTTAGTATGCAATTTCCCGACGCTATCTCGTAAGCACTATGTTTCCAACTATTTATTATCCTGTAGATGCAAAGTCATGGTTCAGTAAATAACCCGCTTCACAACGCCTAGCATTTGTTAACAATTAAACAGGGATGAAATACCAAGAATATTCTTTCGAACTTAAAGGAAAGAAGTGAGAAATGAAAGAATGATGAGTTCATGTATTCTGCAGAAAGCAGAATTGAATTGAATTAATATTCCCTTTATGTAAGGAGCGAAGTTCAGCCTATAGTTAGAGACAGTAGAATTATGCAACTCGTGAATTCACGAAAATTTTAAAACTCTGGAAATCGCATGGAGTGGATAGATGGTTGTAAAAAATTTGTAAAAATGTGCTTTTTAACTTACGAAATAGTCGCGAAATTGTGATATTTTGCTTCCATCTACGAATTGTGAGCTCTACTTAAGGAATTATATCATTTGTATTTATTCATTCACGAAAACAATGCTTAAACAATCGAAAAATATATATAATTCGTTTTCAAAAACTATCATTGGTCTCGTGTAGCACGGAAAATGTTAGAATGTAGTACAGTTATCCTCCATAGATGGCAGCAAATTTGCGAACATGATTTGCCATCTAGTGGGGAAAATGCGAAGTACATGATCACAAGGGAATTTATTATGTGCGTTAGGCGGCTTTCGTAGTGAAAGGCTTTGTGAAGACAAGTCGAACTCGTAAAATAAGGTAATATACCAATTACATACCATTTTCCAAAAAAGATGGAATATATCTAACATAGTAAAATTCTGAAACAATTAAATTTGGCATCCATTGCCAGGTTAAAAGCTTATTCTTCTTCAAACGATTAGACTATGATTATATTAAGTGTAACCCACGATTTCTAACATGCACATGATTCCACATATCTTAAACTCTTATCTAATAAATTTAATGTTTGACTAAAACATTGAGGAATACTTTCTAGACTTTTTAAGCGACCAAAGAAGACTCCGGAGAGATTAGTTAAAGAGCAAGAAGAGGAGGAGTTTCGCCCAACACGAATTGAAGTTAGCAGCAGAATTTTGGGATACCTCATCGGTGTAGAACCTTTAGTCAGGTAAGTGAATAACACCAACCCTAGTTAATAAGAGCAAAACTTTCGTGTTAGAGTAACTAAAACAAAAAAACAGAGCAACGTAGCGTAGAGCAGCAAGATATGTAAAAGGTTTAATGGTAAAATTTTGATAAACTTTATTTTATATGGGCCAGTCTAGTAACTTTTGACTTCGGCCCGTCACGATTCGCCCATTTACAGCCAGTTAAAATCCACACCCATGCCGCTTACCGGACTGGAACCCGGGACCTTCGAACCGTTGGACCAATGCCTCAGACTACACGGCTACCCCCGGCCGGCAAAAGGATTAATGATGTGAACACACGTACAAGTAGACTCTGTAGTCCAAAACATATGGGAGCGGGGCTTGTCAGATTACGGAGATCCGTGTCGGACTACAGAGATTCTACATACATTCTAACACTTCTACTTGTATAGAAAATTCTATAACATTTCCTCCAATAACGAAAGTAGTAAACTCACTATTATAGCTTCATACCTTTAACTGAGTACCTTTATTGTCGAAACTCAACTAAATACTGATAAACTGATTACGTGTTTATACTAACGAGAGAGCTTTATCAGCGGTCTAACCCACGTCGTCTCAGTAAAATGTGTGTGAATGCTTTGACTCAGGTTAAGTCGCACTGATGCCAGTCGTGCCAGGTCCTCTTTGATATGCAAGCCAAAACGTGTTAGGTGCACACTATGGATGAATTTTATTAGTATCGAAATGATCAAGTTGGAATTGATTACATAGATATTATAGGAGGAAGAGCTACTAAAATTCAGCTTAAGAAGAAAATTATATGTTCTTCATGCAAGACAATGAATTTAGAAGTTCAGGTTAGTGCAAATTTGTCGTTGAGTATCATTTGGATGGATTATAGATCATACAGTAAATATACTTATAATTTGAAATACAAGAATAACAAAATTTCTAATAAAAATACGGAAAAACTCCATCGTTTATCGTTATATATGTATGCTGAATATTTTTCTACAAACAGAATGCTTGGAGGTAGTAGCTATAAGTGTTGTAGTGAAACTTTCCTATGTCATTAAAATTTGTCACTTGTATGGACGATCCCCTTGAATAAAGCAATTAGTTTAGTCTACTAATGTTCAAAATACTCACTCTTATTTTCTACTGGACCAACTATTTAGTAATCGTAGAAGCATTTTCTTTTAGTAATTCAAGAACAGTTTAATCATCCATAATGGTTCAGTACGTTTCCAAGCAGAAAATTAAGGAACAAACGTTAACAATGGAAAGATTTAGATAGCTGACCCACCTATAAGTACAAGGGTACAATCCGATTAAATCATAGGAGTAAGTTTGTTTTCCCATTAGCTACGAGAACTAACCTAACCTGGAAAGGAGTAAGCATAAGAGTGTCAATCGTCTACACTGTTCCCTGTAATAGAATATACTGAAGTGAAATATCTGTTCACATTCGCAAGCCATGCATGAACGTAAAGGAAACAGAAGACATCACGTTCTATCCTTGTAAGAACGAGTAGAAAGTCCTTAAATGATCAACTCTTACGTGCTTCTTTTAATTTTATATTTTCAATTATATTTGAATATGCATAATTTGATTTTTGATAATTAAAAGTGGGTGTGACGGCATTTTGACAATTATTATTCTTCGTTCCTGTCACTTGTTGAATACTGAAAGTTTAAAATAATATAATTTCCACATCACTTTTAACTTTTCGCCATAATTTTGCTTGATTAATATCCGACTGATCACATTGACCATGTGTTGTATGCTTAAAACATATGGTTCATAACAAGGACTAGGGAGTATCTCTATCTATACTCTCTAATCCTTGGTTCATAACATTCAATGATTCTTTTCACTGTCGTGATTCGAGCAGATTTGGTAGTCCATGTGGTGTTAACATCTCGCTCTGTGTGAGAAAGGTCGTGCTACCGTAAAGCGAGCTACAGCGATGTGGGGTGACATGTACTATGTGTGTGAAAGCCTCTCAGCTTATAACTACAGTGAGGCTCGTGAGTAAAGAGTAACTGATCTCTGACAGCGTTGAGGTTACAGTCTTTATATTGTTAATGTGGTATTTTATTTCATAGTTTCCTTAAGAAAGTATTTTGAAATTTGCTCTTCTGTGAATAACCTACCTCTCGTGAATATGAACACAACTCCAATTTACCACAATATTTGCGATAATTCTGGTAACGATTACGATAAACGAGTTTGACGCAAAATATACATAATGAGGGTATACTGAAGAGAGTAGGTAAGGGACGAAAAATAATTAAGACAATGAAACAAAGAAAATTAAGCTGATGAGGACATTAGTTATATAATGCTTGTATACTGAAGACTACAGTTTAAAATTTGGTTGAAAGGAATGCTTGTATACTGAAGACTGCAGTTGAAGGTATGGTTGAAAGGAATACTTGTATACTGAAGACTGCAGTTGAAAATATGGTTGAAAGGATTGCTTGTATACTGAGGACTGCAGTTGAAGGTAAGGTTGAAAGGAATGTTTGTATACTGAAGACTGCAGTTGAACATTTGTTTGAAAGGAATGCTTGGATGTTGAAGACTCCACTTAAAGATATGGTTGAATGGGGTGCTTGTACACTAAAGACTGCAGTTGATGGTATGGTTGAAAGGAATGCTTGTATACTGAGAACTGCAGTTGAAAATATGGTTGAAAGGAAGTGAGGAAGAAGACGAATGCGATTTCTTCGGAGATCCTACCAGACCCTTTCTAATAGGGGGTGTCACTTCCCAAATATTCGAGCACATGCCTCAACTGAAAAATTTTTACAGTTAAAAATATAGAAACCCTGCGAGACTCTACTTACTTACAGATGCTTATCAGAATAATGGAAACACCTGAACGAAAGTGCAACTTACCAGATTAATATGGTGTCGGGCCACCTTTCGCCTTCAGAACAGCCTTGATGCGACGTGGGATGGAGGCATAGAGGTCGTGAATGGTAGCAAGTGGAATATTACACCATTCCTCGTGCAGGGCATCGGCCAGTTCTGTGAGAGAGGATGGAGGTGGAAATCGTCGCCGGAGTCGTGTTTCCAAGATGGACCACAGATGTTCAATTATGTTGAGATCTGGGGATTGGGCGGGCCAGGGGAGGTGTTGAACTTCATCCCAATGTTCCTCAAACCACGCTGCAACAACTCCAGCTGTGTGAATGGGTGCATTATCATCCTGGAATATGGCGTCATTGTCCGGAAACAACATCCGGAACATAGGATGCAAGTGGTCTCCTAAAATTGCGACATAATCGTTGGCAGTGATGCGTCCGCGAAGTGTGACCACAGGACCCAATGAAAACAATGATATTGTGGCCCACAGCATCACCGTGCCGCCGCCATGTTTCACAGTTGGGCGGAGACACTGCAGATCATACGCTTCTTTGGGCGTTCTCCACACATAAACACGGCCCGTGGTTTGGAATAGGGTGAATGGTGACTCATCCGACCATACCACACGTTTCCAGTCGTCAACGGTCCAAGTTGCATGGTCGCGGCACCATTTGCGGCGTGCTAAAGCGTTCTGGTCCCTGATGAGAGGTTTGGCCCGTGCAACACGACCCCGTAAGTTCATGTCATGTAATTCGCGGCGGACTGTGATTGTCGAAACAGGTTGGGGGAGGTGCTGATTGAGTTCCTCCGTCACTTGCGCCGCAGTGGCACGACGGTTCCGCGTGACAATGCGCTTTAATACCCGGCGTGCCCTGTCACTGATGCTTTTCTTCCGCCCACTGTTCCGCTTCCCCGATGTGGTTTTCCCGTGTGTTGTGTAGGCCGTCATCACCTTCGACACTGTCCCTGACGACACACCTAACACACTAGCCACTGCCGTCACATTCACTCCACATAACCGCGCACCAACAATTTGCCCTCTTTGAAACTCTGAGAGGTCTCCCATTTTACACTACCTCCGTCTGCTGCAGCTACTGCACACTCCTGTTCCACGACGCCTGACGTAGTATGGAGACCGACCTAACACCAGCACCAGCAGTCCGGCGCTGCGGTCGCCACGACACCACTGCCAACCCATACATCTGACGTGTTGCCAACTACAGGTGTTTCCATTATTCTGATAAGCATCTGTACATCTCTCCAAATTTGACTTTACACCCTTAACTTCCCTGAACTTCTTGACAGTAATAAGTAAGACACTTAAGTGTAGTATGCTAATAAGGGATAGTTGTTAGTGTAAAACTAACTTGTGTGTATGTGAGTATTAGTGCTATTTCATAGAGTTTTAAACGTTATTTCACATCTTGCATCCGTGTTTATTTCCATCTTATAATTTTTCGAGTGCTCTGAATACCGGTGACCAAAATATCTGAATTTTAGTTACTGATAAATAATTAGCTATTGATCGGGTAATTGGAGAGTGCTAAACTCTCTTTAAAGGACCTGACATTTTCGAAAGAACTATTCGTAATAATAATGCCATAAGAGGTAATTTTATTTTACGCAAACTAACCTCACCTGAAATCAGTAATTATAGGTGAGACCAGCTATCGTACCCCCTTCACCAGCTTTTATAATTTACCTTTGTAAGATCTGAAACTCTTGACGAACTAAATACACGCTTGTCATTTCCAACTAGGCGATCTGTGACGTCAAAGCTTTCTTACTTTCTCTGTAGCAAGGCTGGCTCACACTTCGGAGCAGCCCGAGCGCCCATGACTCATTGAAGCCATGATCAGGCTACCAATATCAGCTCTCACTCAACGCGCGACCTTCCCCATTATCCTTCCATCCACCTTTTTCGCTCTTATAATTTCTCGCAGTCTCAGCGATGCCTCTTTGCCGGGGGCGTGAGAGATGCTCCGACCGAATGCATCAATTAGTTTGAACTGATAGAGATAAAACCGTGCCTCCATAGGTCAGTGGGAGAGCGTTGGCTTAGCATTAGAGAGGTCGTTCGGGACGGGCGTAAGTCATAGTGATGTTACTACCCATACAATTCATTTTATCTTATCGTGGGTTCGATCCCAATGGCCGACCATCCTGACTGAAGTATTTTTCGAGGGTTTTTCCTCAGTCATCATTTAGGTCCGTCACCATACAATAAATCCATTTTCGTCATCCTTATTGGACAAGGCTATCAAGACAATAAAGCCCGATGTTACTGAAGAGTGTGAAGAGTCATTATTGAAATAAATGAAATTTCAAAGCCTTCGGAGGTAAATAAAATAATAAACTAATTCATGACATAAATGAAGAATGTGCAGTGTATTTACGAGACGTAGGTGCGTATATTCTGAAATTGTGCAAGATCTATCTTTAAAATAACCTCAACTCCATTTATAGAAACTGAATCATCTCCAAAGAACTGACACAATGTCACTGAGAATATTATAGCAGTCTCTGAGATGTCCATAGCTAGGAAAATCTAGTTAGGGATTACTGTAGCCTAAGATTAACATAAAGACATAATAATACTGAAAACATTAAGCAAATAAATACTCCGAAATGCTGCATGTACTAAAACAAATTACTGTGGTACCAGATAATACTGATATTGTTAAGCATTTAAGAATTATTATGCTTTTAACAAAATATATCGTTACATTTAAGATATGAGACGTTTTGCCATAGTTAAAACTTAAAATATGTTAAGTATTCGTAATTAAATATTGTTAAATTGTCAATATTTTAAGCTATATTGAGGCATGATTTAACATTAAGTTCTTTATGCTTGAATCATATTAAAATATGAATTTCTTGCGCATGCGTACACGATTGTCGCATCGGGATTGAGAAACGAAATTAGACCACCATATTTATCTAAACAACAATGTAGAAAAATTCAGTCACCTTCAAACGTATCTATATTGTCATTTGTAATGGGTTATTGATTATGATCAAGATTGTAACATTAAAATTTGAATGTGTGTAAGATATTTACGTAAGTTTCTATATAGTACATAATGTTTAATTTTCTTTTCTTTTTTCCTTTGTTGTCAGTAGATGTCAGCACTTGTTTTTTCTGTAAATTAAAAAAAAAAACACCTTGGAGATAAATTATTTTCAAATAATTGAATTATATTTTGCCGTATTAGACGTATCATTGTTGCTTTTACATACACTTTGTAGTCTTGCATATATTAAAGTGAGTCTGAGTTAAGAGTAATTTTTTAGCGTTGCGCACAGCACTTTACTTAAGAGGCCTCCGTACATACGCTGCGTGCGAGAGTGTTTTCATATTTTTGAAGATACTGGACAAATGACAAGCGATAGTAAAATATGGAAAGCAGCCCCAATAATACATGTGAATATGTATCAAATAAAAAAAATTGGGATTTTGTCATTGTTTATTTTAGCTGAGAAATTAAAATGGCCGTAATTGCGTAGGTGTATGACGTCATCAATTACAGGAATTTTAATTTTTCAGCTAAAATAAACAATGCCAAAATCTCGTATGGTTCATTTGATACTTATTCACATATATTATTGGGGCCACTTTCCAAAATTTCATTATTGTTTGTCATTTGTCCAGTATGTTCAAAAATATGAAAATACACTCGCATGCAGCGTAGGTACGGAGGCCTCTTAAGAAGAAACTGAAAGTTCTTCTATTTCAAACGCACCCACTGGGTACGCTATGGAGGAAATTTTAAAGTTCTGAAGTTGGTGTAATTTTTGTATTCAAAATCGAGGTAATTTTTTAGCTAAATTTATGTCCTGAATTATTTTGTTTCCTTGGGTAGGCGTTCACGCAACCCACAAATAAAGGATGGAGGTATCATTAAAATCTGGTAAGACCCGTTTCGAATTTTGACAGAAAATAGGGTCACCGTAACTAATGTACATCGAACAATATCAATAATTCAAGCTACTACATTTCGGGTTGATTAATTGCAAATTCAACAATTGACGACTGATTAACAATAAAGTATTGTTAGTTCGTGGTCTACACACAATAAGTATTGTTACATGGACATTAAACGTTTAACAATACTTTTTTTTTGTAAATACAACAATGCTGAATATTGGTTCCAAAATAACCACATTTTATTGTTAATTATACAAAAATATCGTTGATTTTACAATAACATTTTTTTCTTTCAATGTGGCTTTCCTAAGTTACTGCAATCTTCATGCGTTTAATTGTCTTATTAATGGTTTCATTTTCAGATGCGCTAAGTCAATACAAATGCAATTTCAACAAAGGGCAGCAACGAAGGAAGATGAGCTAGAGACAAGAACTCGTCTGAGAAGAAAAATATATTTTCAGTGGAAATACACTAAATTATACACAGTGACGGAAGCTGTAGTGCTTAGCGCCCCACAATTGGTTTTCCATATTTATAGCTGGACAAAGCAAGCTCAATGGACATCCATTGCATCGTGTAAGCTTTTTATTTGTTAAACATTATTTTTTTTATTATTTCTAGGTCTATTTAGTTATTATTCGTTTGTAGTAATTGGTCAGAAAAGTGGACTGACAAACCAAAAGATATCTGGTAAATAATGAGTATTGTATTTTGCATCTATTGTTGACATACACACCAAGGGATGGGTCCACATGTGGCACCACAGAATTATCAAAATTAAGTGTTGCTAGGAGATGTCCTAATATGCTGAAATGTAGACATAGATGCGTAGTTTCCAAAATTAGTAGGCCTACTCTGTCTGACTTCAGAGAGAGAGAGACAGAGAGAGAGAGAGAGAGAAGAACTTCGGGCATTATGGAATAATATTTTCCATTACGTCATTATTGGCGTATTTCGTTTCGAAAAAAAAAAATGTCTAATGCATAGATCACCGCCCGACAGTGGCGTCACTTCAGTTTTTACTTGGGGCACGATAATTTAGGGGGGGGGGAAATATGATATATCGTTTGGCGCATCCTACCTATTTCCAAGCGTAGTTTTTTACCTCATACTCTGCTTATACGTAATTCACATGCCAAATCATCAACGAGGTGAGTCCATCATTGGAAATTGATGACCGAAGGTAGGTTTTCACTCTTTTTTTAGAACAGAAAAAAAAAATCATTCGTTAGAGGAAATTATGACTGGGAAGGTGACAAAATTTCCGAATAACAAGATAAGAATAAATAACTGATTAAAGTAGTTTTCTATACTTAGGATTGCCAATCGTCCGGTATTTTTCCGGACGGTTCGGTTTTTGACCTCCCTGACTGAGAACTGAATGATGTTTGTCTTTTTTGTAATTCAAGTTACTAGAACTTTCCATTCAGCTAGGTTCCCTGGCATCTTTCTAAAAACATTTCTGAGTGCACAGATGTTAATACTCTAAATAATGTATTGAACCATCGACATATCAATATCGTTTTTACAAAATCACTAAATTAAAACAACGAACGGGCTTTGCTAATCAGGTAATCCTTGCTCATATGTAATACAAATATCTTATACGTAGGCTACGTAAGCGGACAGGATTCTGCTTATTCTAGGTTAAATTAGAACAGGACCAATTCTGGAAGTCTTGAGAAGTTTGGCACAAATATGGCCCACTTGTGTATTTGTATTCCAGACCTAGACATACTGAGTTTAACATTATTAATATTGAGAATTAATAATACGAAAATGTAGTCTGTACGTGGTGATATTATTCTTAATAACGATTATTGAGTGTCTAATTTTGTATGGTCTCATATTTTTTTTTTTAAAAAAAAAGGTTAAAAGCATCACACGCATGCTTCGTTTATTATAGGGTTAAGAGTAACATTTTTAAAGCTAAAATTATCTACACGAATTGCGTGCGAAATTGCTTTCCAAGAGTAAGAAAAAATATGATGCTTGCATGTACAATACGAAGTGTGCATTTTTAAAAAGAAAAACCCTTTAAATAGTATACTTTTGACATGAGAATTATAGTAAGAAAAACGTAAAGGTTTCGTTTGATGATAACATGGTGCTTCTGAAGGTATATCTTTACAAATTCGTAATCTACAAATGTATAATTCCAGATAAATATCTTCCATCGTATCTTTAAAGCATATGTTGAAAGGACTTTTAATGCTCAAATGCAATTTTACCCTCAGTATTCAATTGTCTGGTAAACGGATACTGTAAACCATTAAATGAAAAGCTGGAAGAAGATCTATACATAAAACAAGTCGTTATAATTTCCGAGAGTTTATAGTTTCTCATATTTATACAAAAAGGAAATATCTTTTCCTTAATATGATTCTGGAGTGCACGCTAATGTACTCAGTCTTAATGTGAATAAACAATCTACCTGAGCAGTCTGTCTTTACGTAAGTCATTTGCAAAGCCTAGTTTCGTTTCTTCTTCTCTTCCAGTATTATCATTATAGATCTGCACAGCAAAAAAGCCTGTGTTATTTCAACACTTTCCGGAGTTCCAGTTTGGCCACCCCTTTTTTTGTGTTAAATCAACACAACAAGCGGTGTTGATTTCGGTAATTCAGCACAGTGGATGTATTGTCAATGCTGATTCAACACAATGAAGAGTGTCTGTCATACTAGCACTTATCATAATGTTGAATCAGCGAAATCACACAACAAAACGTGTTGATTTAAACACAAAAGCTTGTTGTAGTCGCTTTGGAACAAAAGTGTTGATTTTACACATTCATTTTTGTGTTGTGCGATGACGGTAGAACCTTTCACAAATTTTTAACTTTCTCAAATGATCTCACTTTGAGCTGTGTGGATATTAATACTTCAAAATGGAGTTGTATTTTTTCTTCTTACTTCTTTCTGTACCAGGGATTCCACCAAGCATTTCAATTTGGGGGATGTAAAGTCAAAATTGAGAGGATGTAAGTAGAGTTTTCATGGTTTCTATCGTTTTTTGACTGCAAAACTGTTCTCGAGGATTTGGGAGGTGATATCCCCCACAGGGTGGGACTGGCGAAATCACTGTTCTGTACTAATAAACGAAACAGATTTATTGTTTGTTTTGTGAACAAGAAGCGAATATTCCAAGACATATGAACTGAGCCGCCGTAGCTGAGTGGTAGATCGTTGGCGTAGCATTCGGGAGGTCGTAGGTTCAATCCCAGCGACCGACCATCCTGACAGGTTCTTCCAGGGATTTTCCTCAGTCACACCAGGCAAATTCCGGGATGGCACCTTCAACTTAGGCCCAGTCCGACACCCTCCAGCATCCTTTCCTCTCTCCTATTCCAGCCTGAGCCTTAGATGCCTAAAGACCGTAAATAAAATTCAAATATATATGTCTCATTCTCGATTTTCAAAGAATTAATGAGATTTATTACATTAATATAACGTAATTAATATTACATTAATATTAATATTACATTAATATTACGTTAATTCAACACTAAACGTTTTCTGTTACAGCTCTGGACCACTTTTGCCTTACAATATTGTACTCGTGGCTTATCGTTTGGGCAATGGCTCTTGTTCTACCATATACGGACAGAAAAGTCGTTACTAGAAGTGATATTATGAAGCACATTTTAGTATTCCTTTGGCTTGCTACTTCAGTAGGTAAGTGATTACAACAAATATTCTATTATATCTGTAGAATCGTAAAATTATGTACTAGAAAGTAGTCCATATAGTCCTTATAATTATGTACTAAAAGTTAGTCTATAACACCAATTAATGGTAGTGTTAATTCAACACTTTACGGTGTCCCAGGGTGACCACCACCTTTTTGTGTTAAATCAACACAAAAGAGCTGTGTTGATTTCGGTGATTCAACACAACGGATGTGTTATCAGTGGTGATTCAACACAATGCTTGGTGTCCTACTAGCACTATCGCTGTGTTGAATCACCAACTAAATGAGAAACACTGATATGAAACCAGTTATTGCGTTCATACACGCGTTAACACCGTCATTTTCACCTCTCAACACTACGCAAAGCGAGTTTTTATTTCCCAACACACACAGGATAGGCGGAATATTATTGAAGTTAAATTCAGTTTTCTCTATGTCGTATACGAACTTCAACCTTCCTTCAAGACCACTTGACTGCACGACATTCTATAATGTGATTGTATTTTTATTTTTGGCCAACACCTTCCCACACCCTTTCCCCTTCCCTATACAGGCTTGAGCCTTAGATGACTAAAGGCCATAAATAAAATTCAAATTAAAAAATCACCTGATATTAAAGAGTGAAAAATATGTGACTGAACCGGGAATCGAACCCGGGACCTTTGGGTTACCGTCCCAATGCGCTACCAACTACGCCACCCAATTGACCCGCTTCCCACTCTCAAACCTAGCACTCTTGATGTCGATGTTCTCTCTCGAAACCACCTGGAGAGTACCACAACTCCTAGTTGTGCTTGGACTTTCCTGTGTCTCATAATGGTGAACATCTCACACGGAAGAAATAATTTCCAAAGTTGAAATGGAAGCAACTTCCGATTCATTCTGTACATCAAGCCTCTATAAGTACAGATATAATTGATATTAAAGAGTGAAAAGCATGTGACTGGACCGGGGATCGAACTCGGGACCGGGTTACCGTCCCATCCATTTGGGTTACCGTCCCAGTGCAGAAAAAATCGGAAGTTGCCTCCATTTCAACTTCGGAAATTATTTCTTCCGTGTGAGATGTTCACTATTATGAGACACAGGAAAGTCCCAACACAACTAGGAGTTGTGGTACTCTCCAGGTGGTTTCGAGAGAGAACATCGACATCAAGAGTGGAAGGTGTGTGATTGGGGAGCGGGTCGACTGGGTGAGTGGGTGGCGCAGTTGATAGCGCATTGGGACTGTAACCCAAAGGTTTTCACTCTTTAATATCGATTGTATCTGTACCTACAGAAGCTTGATGTACAGAAAAATCGGAAGTTGCCTCCATTTCAATTTTGTAAAAAATCACCCTTTATTTTGTTTAGGCCATTTAGACAGCTACTGACTGCTATTATACGAGTGCAATGGGTTTTAAATTCCACAAACGTTCATGCCGCAACCGGATTTCGAACCCAAAACTTCTTGGTCAGTAGCCTGACGCGTCATTGTCACGACCATGAAGACTAGCTGACATCATCCTGACCAAGGTTTTTCTATGCTTTTTCTGAAGGTAATAATACCTAATACAGGGCTGTTATAAAGTTCTTGCTATAAAACAAATGCTTATAACTTTTATAAAAATAATGATATTGCAGTGAAATACATTTTAAATTGTGCGATGATCTGTAAATTTTTGGTTGGCAACACTATCACAATGATGAGGTTGGCAACACTGGTGACAACAAAGGTCATGAAAATGGCGACGGTACAAGAGAAAGCACAGTGTGTGTGTTGGTATGCAGAACTGAAATCAGGTGTGTTGGTGCAGCGAAACTTCAGACGAGTGTATACAAAAAAGTATCTCCTGATGTCAGGAGTATAAAGAGTTGGCACAGGAAGTTTCTGGCTACCGGTAGTGTTTGTGATATGCAAAGAAGTGGTCGGGACTACCTTGGCCGTGAGCTACCTGGCAGGTGGATTGGGCACAGAGGCCCCACCCCTTGGACCCCCAGGTCCCCTGATTTGACACCCTGTGATTTATGTTTATGGGGACACGTTAAGACATGTGTATGCGGGAAAACCAAAGGACTTGCAGGACCTAATAGCTAAGATTAATGAAGTGATCCATGACATTTCTGACAACGCCAGACGGAATAAGACTCTCGGATTTCGCCGGAGGTTGCAGGAATGTATGGATGTCAACGGAGCCCAGCTGGAGGTGTGGCGATGATGGCGGCGGTGTATCTATGGATGATGATACAAAATGTAAGTCTCAATAAAGATCTTAACATTTATTTCACTACTATATCATTATTTTAAAAAAAGTTATAAGCATTTGTTTTATAGCAAGGACTTTATAACAGCCCTGTATGTAGGCTCTGGCTGTTGTTTCCCATCCCTTTTCCGAAAGACATGCTCGCCTAGGGACACCATCCTTTGGGCTGAAAACGAGTTCAAGAAAATAAGTCTAGCAATATATCCCGTCGTGCTACTAGTGTCAGACGTAAGCTATTCTTTTTTATTGTGAATGAACTCCGGGTTATTTTTTTACAGCTTCTTTTTTGTTTGTTCTTTGTAACCTATTTTTTTTTAATTCCAGCTCCTTTTTTTTTTTCAAATTCCGATATGGAGCGGGTGTTTTATTTTCCTCGCAGACGGGGGAGGGGGATGGGGGACTTGTTTGTAATCACGTGTAAATAGATTGAGTTGTTTGTACTAACGAAATAGAGGCAAACCAACAATTTTGGAAATATTTCATACCAAGATAAATTACCTGTGAAATATTTTCCAAAGGTTTGGTTTCAAACATACAATTTCTAATGTATAATGGAAATGATTTATTTGGGGTTTACGCCGTATTTCCTTGATTAATTCCATATTGTGTACAGGAAACTAAATTGTTCAATTTCTTTTATTTATTTTTTTAAAAAAAGGATTGCAAAAATATTTAATAATACTATAAAATATCGGTAAATTTTAATATATTATACATGTTTAAAAAAAAGAAAGGTCTGTAGATATGGATAAAATTTATTATATGGGCGATAACAGCACTATGGCTTACGCCCGTCCCGTGAAAGCCATAGAGTTTAGATAGGTATAATAAATATTAGTAACTTAGAAAAGATTTTGTTCCATGGTAAAACACACACACAAAAAAAACCTCTGTCTACATGGTTATAAATATTTTCAAGTCCGTCCGGAAAGGGTTAAATCAAAAAAATTACCAACTATAGTAAACTATATGATGATGTGTTTATCAAAAACTATTATGGAAACTAGTTGCTGTCTACTAGTTCAGCGTTTGTTACTATAATTGTTGACAAAAAGACCATACATGTATAAACGATTAATTTATTTTTAAGGTTATTTATAATTTAGGTGTGATAGCTTTTTATAGTATTCGAAATAGCTACCTCCGCATGCGGCTTGCAGAGGATACAGAGTATATAGTATCTAACATGAAGCTTGCATTTTTCTGCCAAGATATTTTTACCAGACTTTTCTGTTTTATATATGTTGTCATAAATTTTACGTAATATGACTGGGTTCATTAAGCAGTGTAAGTGCTTTCGTCGTATCATCATTCCTTAAATTCTTTTAGTGTTGAGTTAAGCGCCTGGTTATATATTTCTTCCCCTTCTTCTCACAAGCACCTTTAGGACATAAATAATTATCATGTGTTTCATTTTGAATTCTGTTCTTGTCTTCCCTGGCTGAAACTATGGTCCAATGCGTTCCAATTGCTGGAAAACGAGACATGAAAGAGTGTCCGCCACGCCTATAGAAACATGCTATGGAAACTAATGTATTTTATCCATATCAGTCAATCAATGAGGTTAGACTACTGATGGTCGTATCGTAGCGTATACAGAAATAGCTCAATGCAACAATGGTCTAACCGATTTCATGCTCAAGGGAATTGGTTACTAAAGGCTAATACACTATCAAGTTTGCTGATCAGCTTCCTCGACGAGCAAACTCGTTAGTGTAAGGCGCTATTACAGTGTCGAACTGTCGAGCTTGCTCGTCGAGGAAGCCCGGGCGAGCAAGCTGATCAGCAAGCTTGACAGTGTAATAAACAATTATACTACAAAACAGTTGAAGAAATTTCTTTTTGCTACTATACTCAACCAATTAGTTTTAGTTTGATGAAAGCTGTGAAAAAAAAATATGGAGATTTCTAACATTTGGCTTCGTTTCTTCGTGGCACTGAAAAGTAAGTTGGATCAATATTGCACGGAACCCTTCACTTGCATGTTATTCATGTAAAAAAAAAATGCAGTATTTTCAAAATTATTTATTGACACTGCCGCCTTGTATATCGTTACCTTGGAACTAGAAGGTACTATGTCCACATGTGCTAGATTTGAGAAAGAAAAAAAAACAGTTTTAAAGTTTGAAGTTCCATTTAAAGTCTGTATAAATTAATTTAATTTCTAACATTTCTAGCCACTTGGAAGTCGTTTTGTGAGGTATTTTTGTGGTTGATGCCCTTCAGTACAAGCCCTTTAACTTCAATGTTAACTCCATTTTGCCAAAAAGTGGATATAGTACCTTCTGGTTCCAAGGTGACGGTATGTATTGAATGTTTATTTTAAAACTTTATAGTTGGTAACACTGTTTAATGCATCGTTTTACTTTGTCAGTCTCTTGTCTAAAGTACTAGATTTGTGAAAACAATATTCTTTGGTTACTTTCAATCCGAGTAATGACTATGTGTATTTACTTGTTTCTTTTTTAGGTACACGATTATTAGTGTTCTTATCCTTTGCAGCAGTTTTTGGAATATATGTCCTGTTTGTACTTGTAAGCCATTTTCTAGTTATGTTATTATGGCTTTTCCTCGATTCTGGTATGACCTTGATGGATAATCGCGGCGGCAATATTTTGTCTAAGCTTGGACTTTCAGTACTCTACACATTTACCTATCTTCAACCACGAGAAGCAATCACGAATTATGACAGCATTCGATACATCACTTATTATCTGTTGACATTCCTCGAGAGTATGATAATGATATTTTTAGCTGGAAAAGAGATTAAATACTTGGGGGTCACTGAAGTAGGAATTGATAGCACGTTTCTGAAATATGTATTGACAGGATATGTAGCAACTTATTGCTTGACATTTATACCAATATTACTGATATTAATGAGAAAAATTGATTTAGGACAGTAAATGTCATTATTAAAATTCCGTATGGACTCATTAAAAGGATACGTGAATTTATGATATACCACAGATAATTATTTTCCTCTTATCGACGAGTATAGAGACATTATCTTTGTCATTATTGCATTATAAAAGCCATTATTATTGTTTAGTATTGTTGTTGTGCTAGAAGCTTTATTGTCTTCTTCGTGATATCTCTTTTACATGTAGCAATTTATTAGTTCATCAATTAATTTTCTTTAATTAGAATTAGTACAGTTCGTACAAGACTTGTAAGTAAATATGCCGAAAACTTTAATTAACGCATATGCTAGTATTTTAACATATTCTGAAAATGCTTGTCTCCGCACACTAGCCCACTTAAAGCTGAAATACTGTTTGTTCTCTTGTTCCATGTTAGTTACTCTTAAATATGTTCATGTGTTTATCTTGGTGAAGAAAATTAATTAGTTTAATTATGTATTGTAAATAACATAATGTGCAGCCAATACAAAATGTGCAGGCAACACAAAATGTGCAGCCAATACAAAGTGTGCAGCCAAATGAAATTTTAAAACATGCTTTTTTTTAAAAAACAAGAAGTAGGAAATAGCAAAGGTTTGCTGTATTGTAAATCTGTATGTACATTTGAGTGATCCAATAACGGATTACATGAACGAAGTAAAACTTGGCTTAAAGAAACGTGACTACGTGATCTAACTTTCGTTTTTTTTTTTACTGTAATATATGTCCTTGACTAGCAAATGTCCTCTCAAAATTTACAACAATAAGTTATCACGTATGCATTAACGTTTTTTTTTGTACTAGGTGCTTGGTTATAAAAATGTGAATATGTTTGTTTTAAGAATTAATTAGTTTTTTTTTTTT
>JAGDQP010019350.1:0-11888 GCA_022664845.1 Lepisma saccharinum
ATATTGTCTAGATATGACGAGCAAAATTTCATTAAAATCGCTTGAGGGGGCAGAAAACTAACCTGCGTTTTATGCGCAGTACTCGAAACCTTTATCGTAAAGAAGTGAGCTCCAATACTTGGAAGTTCCTACTGAGGTGACTGTCAAGATGATGTTACAAAGTAACTTTCGAGATGAGTTCAGAAGTACACTGGTTTGACTTAAATTCTTTATGACCTATAGGAATCAATGGCTCAGTTCGGGATACGGTAGGGAAAGGGAGGATGTGGTAAGGAGTCGACCAGGGCCTCAGTTGAAGGTAGCATATCGAGATTTGCCTGGTGAGACTAAGGAAATACTCTGAATAAACCTCAGTCATGATGGACAGTCACTGTTATAAACCCAGAACCTCCCAAATACGAAGCCAACACTCTATCAACTGCGCTACAGTCGATCGGTACTACTTGGTTTGAGTCAAGAAAGTTTCTCCATAATAAGGCAATAACTTCTCTGAATTGAATTTTATTTAAGGCCTTTAGGCACCTTTGACTCACACCAAACTGCTCTGAATCTTTCAGTGTCCTATTTAATTGCATGTTTTAGTGCCTAAACCCAAACATTCATTTAACCTGAGCCCGAAATACCTAAAAACGACAAATACGATTCGAATTGAGTGTTGGTTTAACATTCAGAAGATCCTGGGAATGGCCGCCTATCCTGGCTGAAGTTTTTCAGTTTTTCCCCAGACAAACCAGGCAAATGTCGTAATGGTACTTACTTACACGCCCTGGCCGACTACCTTACATCATCTTCTTCCCCACTATATCCCAGCGTGAGATGTCCAAAGGCCAGAAATTAAATTTTAAAGAAAATGAAATTCCAAACATTTATTTATTGCCAAACGTGTTGATAATTATGAAGTGCGGCATCTAACTTCTTGAAATGTGAAGCATAAATTGGCAAAGAAGAAAGGGTTTGCTTAATGAAAATTACATTCAAGGCAAAATCTATCGTCTAGCTACCAGAGAAATTTCAATTACAAAGCCACAAGTTTCCCTCCAATGACTTAAATTTGAAAACCTCTCCTGCAATAAAGTGAAAGGAGAAAGTTGGTAGGGAAATAAAAATAAAAGTGAAAATTTTCAGTCGCGAACCAACCACTGAAAGAATTTAAAGGGGGGGATGGGAATGGGAGAGGGGAAAAGAGAGAAGACAATGATTTGACACCGAAAACGCGAGTAATTAATCTACTGTGGAACAAGATCGATAGAGACGCAGAAAGGCAACACGCTAGATATTAGGCTGTAATAAAACAGCCACCAGCACCTATCATCAAAAACTCATCAAGACGATATTTTTGTAAGTCACATTATCATTTTGTCATAAAAAAAAAATAAACGAATTATCGGACGCCTTCATCCTATAAATTGTCAACCGACGGATAATTTGTTCTAAGCCACGTATCAATTATGATGTATTCATCGTTTGAATATACAATCGAATTTTTCTGATAATACGATCAATTATTCAACTTTTTATTCTTGTTCTCGTGCTTCTCTCTGACTAATTAACCAACGTGGTTTTATATTACGAAATCGTTAACTTTTTCGTTACATTATACGCAGACACAATATTCAAATTTCGTTACATTGGATCCTGCAAACGCATATACTGACTTTAGTTTTTTTTATTATTTAATCATAGAATCATTGGTGTTACGTATATACTACAGTCTGAATACTGTACTTTGAAACCAAACGAGATACTGTCAATGAGCAGGAGCGCTATTTCCGATAAGTCGTCACGTGAGTCTGACCAGAAACTGACCACAGAATAAAACTCAAAATGAAACTCTGTATATTATCCACAGTAACAAAGAGGACACGCGTTGCCATCTTACGCATTGAGTCGCCTTGTCTGGAATAAGGGCTGGCTTGAAAAAGTAGAATCTGACTATCTTTTATATTACGGAAAAATTTTCTATATGGCATTTATTGAAATATATAAATCATAAAATATGTTGCAACCAAGAACATCTTTGTTTTGCAAAATACATTACGAACGCATAGTTACCTTTTATTAATATTCAATGTAACGGGAATACTTTGCAGTGAAATACTTCATCATTCCTGTAGTATGAAAATAGGGTTTATCGGGACTACGTGGATGTCTTTTTAATTAACAAGCGGCAGCAAATATTGGTTACTAAACTTATTCTTCTATTTTCTCTCAAAATATTTTAGTTTTATTCTTCCATCAATTACAATCACATAATAGTATCTGACATTTTCACTTCCTGCCGAAAAAGCTGATAATTCTGCGCAACGAGAAAGCTACTGTACTTACATGCAATTCCTAGGTGCCCATTAATTTGAGAGATTCTGCAGTGTTACACAACCAACTTACAAAATATTGAAAACGGCGGTTTCAATATTCATGCGAAAACATCGGTCCTGCACTTCTTTTTGTTCTATGGAGAAACGTTCAAAGTCCACGATCTGGTTCACGCATTGAGTTGTACCGATCCAGCATTCTTTAAACAAGTACAATGCATGTCCCTTTTACTATTCAAAGTATATGATGAACGGCTGATAGGAAGAGTTTTTCGGAAGGCAAAAGCAGTTAGTAGGGAAATAAAAATAAAAGTGAAAATTTTCAGTCGCGAACCAACCACTGAAAGAATTCAAAAGGGGGATGGAAATGGGAGAGGGGAAAAGAGAGAAGACAATGATTTGACACCGAAAACGCGAGTAATTAATCTACTGTGGAACAAGATCGATAGAGACCCAGAAAGGCAACACGCTAGATATTAGGCTGTAATAAAACAGTCACCAGTAGATGGGAAGTAAATGAAGACCATCAAGTACGCAGACGATCAGGCAGACACTGTCTGTCTATTAGAGACAGACACAGAATTGTAGATGATCAGCGGAAAGATAGTAAAAGTAAGAATCAGAGTAAAGTTTAGAATAAAGATTAACGTAAGGAAAATTAAGGTAATGAAAAGTAGAAAAAATGAAGTAGACAGTGAAAATTCGAGAACAAGTGGGATCATTTAAATACCAGGGTAGCTTGGTGGTAGCGTGGCGTGCAAACTGTTGGGGAAATAAGAAGCAGGATTACATTTACAAAAGAAGCATTCAAGAAATTGAAGAGACTGATTACACGACAGGAGATTACAAAGGAGATGAAGAAAATGTTTTCTATGTGTTGTATATGGAGTATGGTCTTTCAGAAACAAGAAGATCAAATGAGTGAACAATGAAAGTAAAAAAAAATATTAACGATAGAAGAGAAAAGGGGACTGATGACAGCCATAGCCAAATCTAAATTGGCCACATCTAATAAGATATTTTTAATACGTACAAAGATGGTTTATAAAGGGAAACATTGAAGAAAAGATAGGAAATAGAAGGTTTGGAATTTTGAAGGATGTTATGAAAGTAACGAATCAGAGCAGTTAAAGAAGAAAACGCACGACAGGAAAAGTTAAGACGAAGAATATCCAGTTGAACTTGTTTTAGAACAGAGTCACCAAAATAGAAGAATGAAGCGAAAACTCCATGACACTTTGGAGTTATGAAATATCTTGAATTGCAAACGTGAAGGAAAACTGAAGCATAGCACCGGATATACAAACCACGTTGCCATATTCAGAAAGTACTGGAGATAAAAGGAGAACAATGTTGAACACGAGAAGAAAGACGTAAAATAGAATTATTTAAAGGATATTGAAAAAGCAGGTAAAAAAGAAGACTGCAAATGTACTCACAGATAACATATAGGAAGGAAAATACTGTCAAGTAATTTACAAAAGATCAATTTACAGACGAACAATTTGATGATTGTATACACTATAAAAGGGGCTCTTTTTTACATTTTAAAAATCATGTTACTCACTAAAGGAAGGAGGGGGCATCTCCAAAGTAGATGACCAAGTATTAATATAAAAATTTGACTAGTTTTACCTCAGAGAAATATTCATACTTACAAAAAAGCAAGAAAATATAATAGAGTGATGTAACCATAAATGTAGTGTAGCTTGTGCTCTCCCTAGTTTGCGCAATCATAACTCTCCTTCAGAATTCTTTGATCATTCAATTTAAAATTACAAAATATCTCTACTACTCTACTCTGAACGATCTCTCTCCTCTTTCGCCATAACCCCATCTCTTCCTTCCAAAACTTTTTTTTAAACTGAACTTCACCATCCTCAGGGCAAAGTGAGAGAGAATGTCGTTCGTTCAAAATGCAAATAACTCTTGATTACATGTGCTGTCGACTGATTGCACTGTCCCACTGAATTTTGCATCATCTTCCTATCATTTCCCCAAACTCCTGCCTTGGTGCTAAAACTAACAGAGAATTAGGAAGCTCGTGAATTTCTACATATTCTCTCTCTCATTGCTCACTATGTATATTACGAATGTTAACAAGTAAAAAAAAAAATTTTTGATGCGGGAGAGGAAAATGTATGTGATATAACCTAACTAGGAAAATGAATGTGTTGTTAGTGCGCACAACCATCACCCCCCCAAAAAGTGTCCTCTCCTACTTTCGTTCATCGAAGATAGATAGAGGGAAACTGACTTCAGATTAGGGGAAGTCAGCTGAATATGAGCATAGTTAATGAAAATGCGATTGTATCTCAAAAATGGTTTATTACAAAAATTTCAAAATATGACTAAAAGTAAGACAGGTTCTTCTTTGAACAACGCTCGAAAGTACAGAGTTGTACATACTCCGGTATCCGAGTAATGAAGATGAAAGTAAGGTAGATGTGCAGTGCTCACATTTCCCATGGTACAAGGGTTATATGAGCACTGTATACGGCATATAATTATGAGCACCATTCTGTGTCAATATCTGCACACCCAATATAAGTGAAAAAGGATAAATAACAGTAGAATATACCAAATAAAAGGTAATACAATTATCGATTACAATAATTAGCAAAAACGAACCACTCATGCTCGTGAAACACACACTCGAACCGTAGTCCTGTGAATGTGCAAAGTTCAGGTCTAATTAAAGACCTGCGACGAAAAAAGTCTAAGCAGCAGTTTCAGTTTTGTCAAAAAAATGGACAAAAATAGACAATTAGACTTTTCTTCCCCAAGAGGGAGAAGAGTCTAATTGGTCATTTTTTTAACAAAACTGGAATTGTGGCTTAGACTTTTTTCCTTAAAGGGGTTTTTAAAAAAAAAACTTCAAATGTGAATTACGTAAAACAAAAAAATCAAAAGAACAGAAACACTACATCTTTAGCCCTACCTGAAGTTAAAACTTCAGTAAAATATGACGTTTACAATAGGCTATTAAGCCTATGATTTATTTGGGAGAGGCTCGGCTTAGGCTAAGGAGGACTGGGACTCCCATAGACCCCCCAGTTACACCCATTATTGTAGGATAGTCAAGAGTCTAGCAATAGGACCTAAACCGGAAATTGACGACAAGTGGCCAAACATAATAGGTTATCCTGATTATGAACTAAAGGAGTGCAGACTTTGTCATCCATGTCATTACAAATTAGGCTCCTTTTTAGTACTCTCCCTTTTTCCGTATTTATTAGTATTTTATTTCAAACTATACCAAAACACCACAGTCCATATGTTCTTAGTTCCCTTATGTTTGTCAGGGTGAAGATATAGGAAATATGGCAATGAATGCTTAAATAATCCCATCATTTGCCTCGTAAGGCTGCAGGAAAACAAAGCAATGGGAAATTGGGATGAATGATTACATTGGTATTCCTGGACACTTTGGGAGGTAAAGGCAGCCGAGCATGCCGTTGGTCGAGAATATGTGGATCGCTACCTCTACATCCCCCATGCGCAGTTCACGGCGCATGCGCATTGCAAAGGGTATACTTGTACCTTTTACATAATAACTTGCTTTGCCATTGAATTTTAATAAATAGCAAATTTCATCAAATTTGGTAAAATAGAACCTACAATTTCTAGTAAATGCTTATACATAAATTGGATTATGGAAGCGCGATTGAAACGTTGTTGAAGCTACTGGAGATGGAGTACTTATCATAACCCCTACAATTTTTTTTTATTTTTAAAAAAATGTTTTCTGCAGTCTATAAAAAACGTGTTTAAAACATAAAAGACATGTTTTAAACAATGCTCTGTTTTTTATTTTAAAAAACGTGTTTTTCTTAACCCTGCTAGTGATTGACACGTATTGAAAAGTAGTTTTATATAGTTTTGAAAAGGAATACATGACCGAAATCAATTAAGGCTATCTACATTTTTCGAGGTTACAATCATATCTGTTACCGGCTGAGAAGTTTAAAGCATATAAGTATTTTTCCCGCGGGTAGCCAATACAGACTTGCTTTAGATACCAAGGGAAAATCATATTTCTTTAGCAGCAATTACACACACACAAAAATGTTTATCGCAATTCTCCTAAAAACAAGTTACAATGTACCATATTTCCTTTGATAGAGATCACGTCGTTTGACAAATGCTTAACAGAGCTCTGGGTTTGAACATGCGAAAGAGAGGACTTAAAACACAGTGGGAGTAATATCTCATTTATCACCTTGTAAGCCAAACAGATAGATCCAAATGCACAAACCACCTAGTTTCCATGTAGCTCTTTTCTTCCGACAGAGACCATGACATTTTGATAAAACGTTTGGTAAAGCCTGACTTTGTGCAAGCAAAGAGATGACTTAGAAATATCGGGAGATCATCTCTGGTACTGAAGATGGAGAGCGACAGTACACAGAAATCTTTAATAGGACAAATTATTGAGGATTTACATTTGTTTTCTCACTGAAAAAACTTGACTTTATTCACTGTTTAGCTTACTATCTTTGCACATACTGCAGGGTACCCACCATTCAATACAGTGAACTAGCATTTCAAATATTTGATGGAAAACGAACGCTACGTACAAGAATGATGAAAGCCTTTTCAAGATGCAAACGATTTGGAACATCTGAGATAGAGATAGCGAAATGAACATGCAACTATCAACAAATTGGTATACATGTTGGTGGATATCTTGGAACAAGTACACGATAAAGAACAACAAATACACGCGTAACCAGTTTCTTTATACACCTTCTCGTGAATACCATAAAGTATGATACATATACATATTTTTTTTTAGGCCAATTCAGGAGGTTAACCAAACAAGAAAAGTCAGATTCCACACTGATTTTTTTCTTCTAAAAACTTCGAAACGATAATCGAACCTGTATTGAATACGGGTTATTTGGTCAAGTTCGATACAGATAAGAAAGCACACTCCACAGTTTGTTTCTTGTTCCCTGATGGGTTAGGAATTTAGTACTCATGATAAACTGGCTACTCCTCATGCTCCTCTCGGTATAAAATACTCCTAGCACACCATATCAGCACACTTACTTCCCGAAAAATATTTGGAACAGTTGCCAACTAACAGGTAAGCATATATTTTCTCTATATGTAAATAATCAAATGCTTTAACGGCTCCATAGTTTTGAACTGTCGCAGTGAAACTCAGTGTAGCTCCGCTTTTAAAGGATACTGTGACTTATTATCAGCAGACAGAGAGACCATAGTTCACCTGGTAAAGTGTTTGCTTCCTATTCTGATGGTTATAGCTTCGAATCCAATAACCAGCCATCCTGTTGACTGAGGATCAGGATATTTCTTTAGTCACACCAGACAAATGCTGGGATGGTATCTTCAAACTAGGCCGACTTCTTTTCCACAGCCTCTCCCATACTGTATCCCGCCCCTAAACCAAAGATGAGTATAAATACAATTCAATTGTCAGCATTTTGGAATCAAATTTAAAATCCAGTTTTCGGTTACACGTTGTAAGTTTGATCGTCAACATATCATGATTCCTTCACTGTGTCTAAAGAAGGTTACAGACTTTCAAAATCGAAAGTCATCAAAGTAAAAAAAAAAAAAAAAAGATATTACTATTTATGACTACACGAAAAAAAAACTTCCTGCCCGAGAAATTTGACTTTCAAATCTTGAAAACTTTGTTTCAAGAATGAGGACACTAAACTAGCTAGAAAATTCTTCTTTACATGATTATATCTGTAGATTATTCATTTATAATCAAACAATTATGATGAGTTATTAAGTTGTATCCGTTTTGCAACTATAAGGAATATAGTTTAGAGTTGAAAAAAAAATCCTTGGCAGTTATGTAACCGACAACTTCACAAATTCTCAAAATCTATTTTCCATGGAGTTTATTTGTGATTTGAGTGCAATGTGATTATAATATCCGTACAATGATTGAAGCTATGTCTCTAGCCCCAATTTTAATTGAATTTTAATAATGTTTCAAATTTCATGGTCGATTATCTCAACATATGCTCTCTAGAGGCCTTTCCCTTCTTTTTTTTTGTGAGGGTTCTTTCTTTTAAATATAATTTTTTCTAAATGTTTCTTCACATATTCTGTATTCTTTCTCCAAGCGAGGAAGAAAGCTAGATATGAACACATTCCATTAATCAGTATTTCAGTATTCCGTGTATAATATCCTACTTACAAAATACGCGGTTAATCAACCTCTCCATGTTACAGCATATATCAAAATCGCGCCAATTAAGTATATTCAATTAAGTATAAATGATAAACTACAATTCCTCCAAGATTGATTATTGTATTAATAATTTGCTTAAATGGTACTATTTCGGAAAAAAATATATTTAAAAAAATGAATGGAAAGTACACCGAATCTTAATGCTGCCAGCCAAGTAACTGGCTGGATCTCAGCTTCTGGAAGCCTTAAGACTTTATTTATTTATTTTGCACGGGCAGGAAACGCTTCGAGATTTGCATGGTAAATTTTAAAGAGAGTTAATTAAAACGTTTGCTGCGTGTTTAAAGGAATTGTCGCTTTTTATTTCGTAGCATTAATCAAATTCCATGTTAATGAAAGGATACCTGTATATTAGATGTAAGCCACGGTTTTGAATGTATGAAAAGAGTCAAAGTGGTATTGTCGTGTTTTTAGCTGAAAGGAAAAGTTAGCACTTGAAATGTCAAGAGTGCACATTTTTTTTAATTAATACTGACATATTTTTCTCTCTGTTCTGCCATTATATTTCAAATTTGTTGTAAAAACAAAAAATTGAACCGTCACTACTACATTTGTTTTCGTTCTTTCGTTTCAGACTTTATTTCCACAACAATGGCCAGCTTAAAAATCGCTCTCCTACTCTTTGTTGCTGTTGCTTGTTTTGCCCTGGTACGTACTATTATTGTTCATTTTGTTTAGAATTTCAAGATTTCTGATGTTCGTGTCACTTGAATTAGATTAAATAACATGTCGTCTGTAAGAAGAACGTTGATGCAGTTTCGAACATTTTTCGGAATATTAGGGCTCCCTTCCATGCTCGTGTTTGACTTACGATCTGTTCTAGTAACCAACAGAAATATGCGACGCCATTTCCCTGTTGGCTAATAGAAAAAAATCAAAAGCGAATCACGCGGCTAGCGCGTGCATGGAAAGGCACCCTTAGCATTCGAAGTGGAATCAACAACACCATTTCAAAGAAAAGGATTAATAAAGCCTTGTTTATACGGAAAACAAATAAACAACAATAATATTTAAGAACCATGACCTCTATCTAAAAGCGACACTGGACTGATCGATGCAATTAAGACTTTGATGAATATATGATTCCAGGGAGCGGAGAGGACAGTTAATCTCGATCGTCCACTTCCACTATAAACTAATATGGACCAATTTTTCAGTTCTGTTTTAATGCTTGTTATTGATGTGCGGCCTTTCTTTTTATCCTTTGCAAAAAGTGTACAGTCCGCTACATGCATAACTCAGACATAAATAATAAAACGGGCCACGCCGTGATAACAAGCGTAAAAAACTGAGTGAGGACTAAACCTTTGGTCCATATTGGATTAGACTAGAAGTAGACAATCGAGGTTAAATGTTTGTTCTGGTGTCTTCCTTTCGACGCTAGCCAATCACGTTAGTATCGTTACGTAGAGCTGGAGTCAAACAACTACAAATAATTCACATAAAGTATCGAGGCCTACACTTACGTAGTACTATAATTTACCGATAGATAATAACACTAGTCTTTCTTTGTTTGATTCATATCTGCTGACAAAAAATTTAATTAAATTCCAATTTTGTTGTTCCATAATTAAAGAATAATTTTATATGTAACAATATAAAAGTAATTTTAAGAGAAAATGGACTAATTATTATCCAATAAAAAAACAAGAACCTAGAAACTCGGAAATTATACTCATTATATAATGAATATAATTAGTCTTCTAATGAAAACATAAAAAATGAAGTCAGTTTCTCTTTGTCTATAAAAGAAGTTCGTTAAAGTTATCGTGAAAAACGCTTCTCAGTTAAGCTTACAAACGATCTATATTGTAACGCTACAGTTAGATGCGCAGAAAATGATGAAGAAAATATCTTCAGTTAATCAAGTTTATCAATATTCCAAAAGTGAACGCACACTGAACATTTCACTTAAGCAGTTGATGTTATAACTTGTTTCATGATGTAATATCCAATTACATCAGAGAGGAGTTTTCAATGCTGTTTACATGAGAAACTGCGAAGTTCTTAAAAGTATCTCTAGCAGAATATATAAAAAAAAATCTATCTCAATTTTATAACGGAACTGTAAAATTCATAGACTTAAATAATTAAACAAAACTATTAAATCGTTTTGGTCTGTGAATTCGGTAGCTGTGATTCGTGATGGGGTAAAAGAAAATCTGAAAAAGTTTTTTTTTTTGTTTCTTTAAAAAAATCCCTGGAAAATTCCCAAAACCGAGAAGACTGAGTTTTATATATACGAAAAGAAAGAAAACCTCACAGGAAGAAAGGTACTAAAAATTTGAATGTAATAACGTTTCTTTACCTTTGGGATCGTATTAAATATTTCGACTACATAATTCCTCTTGCGAATTATGTAATAGCGTTTTTCAACAGATATGTGAATAATTTACAATTATGTTGCCAGCTCTGAATCTCCGCTGGAGAAGACACACAAAAAGCAGTAAATCAGAGTTCTTCTTAGTGATGCACCTATATTTAACTGTTGTTAAAATCACCAATTACATTTTATTTTGTTTTCTTTCAGACTTTTGGCAGCCCTGCACCAGAACCTGAACCAGGATGTTGTGGTGATTCTCCCATGGCATACATTGGCAGCGACTCGTTTGAATCTGGCTCATATGAAGGGCCAGCCATGAACAACGTCGCCGCGTCGAAGAACACAAACACCAACGTCAACAATGTTAAAGGTTAACTGAATAGACGACCCCCCACAGCAACTACCCGGACCGTGCAATAGGTACTCAGTTGTACTGAGACACTATGTTATTTATTGTATATATATTATATGTGTGTAATACATTAGCAATAAAACTATAATAAAATATTTATTTTATAGTTTTTTTTGTGCTCAAATGAACCAGAAGAGATTTGTTCTCCGAAGAGATTGCAATAATGCATATACTACCTCTCTCAGCAGAAATATATTTATATTATATTTGAATGAATACATAGAAAACAACAACAAAGGCACACAAACATCCATATTATATCCAGGAAGTGGGAGGATTCATATTTCAACTTGGGAACTAAATGAGGACATACAAAAATTGCCGTCAATGCAACAGAAAGTAAGTTGATTCAGAAAAGTATTACAATTTATCATTATTTAAGATTCAATTAGTAAGACATGTAATTCTAGATTAACTATGTAGGTGTAAATACAATAATACGAAAAAATAATTTACAAAGAGATCTACAAATTTAGTAAATTTTGAATATATTAGTACATTCAATATAGCCACTGGATTGATGGCAGTAAATCTGTGACATTTGAAAATGGATGGCCATTTTTTAAACATTCCGTAGAAAATATACTATCATAGTCTTAAAAA
>JAGDQP010019351.1:0-35003 GCA_022664845.1 Lepisma saccharinum
GTGGTGAGCAGTCAAGACTTAAAAATGTATTTCTGATTTACTTAAGTTAAAAATATTCAAACAAAACATTGAAATTTTAGGAGTAAGTAAAAGTCTGTTGAAAGATGAGTCATTTCTACTTTATTTTAATGTGTTCCCGTAGGTATTCGTAACATGCTCTAAGATTTATTATGTTAAAAATCGCATAGTATGCCTCAAATGTCAGTAAAACCCATACATAAAAAAGGCCCCAGACAACTTAGTGGTCCGTACAACTGTTTCAGACATTACTGATTCCTGGATTTAAAAAAGTTAAGAAACGCTGATCAATATAATTCTTCCATATTCGATTCACAGTTCCAGTATTACCCAAGTGTTCGAAGTTCATTGGGAAAAAAAGCAACTAGTTACAATCAATGTTGCGTACTCCTCACCAAATAACTGATTATGCTCCTTTAACACCTATCAGATGGGTGCTGGCAAACAAATACTGTGCTCATAATCAACAAGGTACCGGCAAAAGTTCATCGAATTTTACTTTTCAAGTTTTCGAAATATGCTTCACATGACAAAATACAATAACTATAAACATTTCGTGGAAATTAGCAAATGAGACTTTGATATCCTTTACACACTATTGAAATAAACAACCACTTGCATACAAAGTATGAAAAGTATGACAAATTCCAACTTGTGTTCTAATCAAAGGAAAAGAAAAAACCGTCAATGATGTTAAAGACTAAATATACGGACTACCATTACAGGATTAATATATTTATTTATTTAATAAACTTCTGATACAGCCCACACAATTACTATTTTACACTGGAGATTTTAACAAGGGGGAATGATTTGGGAAGGAATCGGACTTGGCTTTATTCAAGGTACCATCTCGAACTAACCTGTGACCGAGGCAAATCAACGATGGCCAACAAGGGCCTTCCGAATGCCAGGCCAACGCTCTTCGAACTGAGCTACGGCCGCTAAGCAAATATACAAAAAGGAAAGTAAGATAAAATTGGGTATCTTTACTGGAAACTTCATCTTATGAACTCTACAGCAATTTAAGTCTTTATCTTATCTTGCCCCTGTCCGTTGGTGAATGAACTGAAGTGGCGACTCAGACCTTAATTCAAAGAAAGTCGCCTGAGATGAATGAAGCAAATCTGGAAAAACTGACTTTTCCAAGTTGCGAGCCAAACACGCTGGCAAGCTACAATGATTGTAATGGATTATTTACAAAGATGAAACAAAGTGATGCACTTCCGTAACCCATATGAAGACTTATTTCATGAAAACAAAGTATAGTTTCCATTTCCGTTTCAAAGGCCAAAGTTTTTATATGCTATAGAACTTTTCAAAGTTACAACATATTTTACGATCTACTCTGTTATGACCATTACGAAATGTTATTCAATGTCACTGTCTAATATACAATTACGTATTTAACAATGAACATATTAAGCGCTGATACGTAATTAGATTTCTTTATTAATAAAGGCACAGCAGACAAAACAAATAAGTAAATACTTACCTGTATAGTCTTCCCAAGACCCATTTCGTCAGCTAAAATTGCGGAGTTCTCTTTACACCACGAATGGATCAACCAATTAAGTCCTTCTAATTGATAATCTCGCAACTCCAAATCCTATACAAACAGTAAGAGAAAGACTATTTTACAATACGAAAAAAACTTTTACGTGAAATTATTCTTACTTCATTTTATGTTTCCATTGCACAATTACAAGAGATTGTACACGATAATCATGGGAATGTAATATGGACTTGAAAAGCTTCAATTTCCTGCTATTTGTACAAGTGAAAACAAGATTTAATTCAGATAATTTCTTATTTCAAATCATTACATTAGGAACTTTACTATATAATCTGTCAGCATCAATCAAACGAATTCTACACTTGCAACATATATTTACATATCTTCTGCTTGTCTTTCACTCTTCCCTATACTGAACAGTTAGGAGTTGAATTCCCCACATAGGCTGTTCAATATGCTCTTCCAGAATGTTTCACTGCTCTGGAGACAGGGGGTCGGCAATTACTATTATGCAGGTGCACAAATATTCAGGTACTCGGATAATTCCAATGTGGTATTAATGAGGCATTCTGTGAAGAATTAACTCTTCCCTGACGACGGATACACACAATAATGACTGAAAAATTATTTACGTACGTTATAGGACGACATTTCTTTCAAGTTAAGAGCATTTATATTCCTTGATATAATCGCATAATAAACATCTTGCAGAGAAATTGAAATTCTCTCGTAATCTGATAATATGTTCTAGAACACACACACACAAATCCTACGTACAATCAAAATAAATTTTCTTCTTAATTATCTATCAAATGTTACGAACATTGACGTATCTTGCTAAAAGAAGTGCAGAAAACGCAATGTGTTCCGTTGCTTGTACAAAAGCATAATGTTCGTAAGTACGACTGGTAACACATTTGAAGACAAAATTTGCTACCATATGAACAGTACAAACTTGAGCTGCACTACTCTTTCTTCCTTTTTTGTTACTTTCTTATTTCGCCTGCACTTTCTTTATACTTACTTATTATTCGTTGGTGTGCCCTCAGATGAAGAGCACTAGGACGTGTTTGAAAATATATTAGGGTAACAATAGCAACAATGATGTTCGAAATACAATGAAGACTACCAAACAACGTACGTAGCATACTCAGATATACTTCTTTCTTGCTAAATACTCAGCTTATTACCCAGTTCCATTTGCGACTGTTAACATGAGTATTTCCAGAAATAAATTCACAATTACTGGTTTCCGTTAACGTAATTACTTTCTCATTCCGGCAATATGCCAAGTGTGGATGATGGGAATGTTCCCTCCCACGCAACACACTTATTCCACTATTAGACACTTAGGTGATTTCCTGTCCTTGTAAGATCAAAATTGGCCAATCAAATTGTTAGACACAATATTGCGACTAGTTTCGGTATGAAATTCAATGGCTTCATCAGGTAAGTGCTTAAAATGAGAATTCGGACGTGAAAAGTGAAACGTAATTTTGTTTGATTTATTATATTAGGTCTAAAAAGTGAAGGAATTCCTAGTTTTAAAATTGAATGAAAAAAAAAAGTATATTTGTATTGTGTGTGTGTGTTGTGAAACTTACGCGCTATGTATGGATTAAAAAGAAATTGCCTGTAATAAAATTAAAAACCGGAGTGTGTTGTATTTATTTTCCTTATTGGTTAACGAAACCCAAGCCTTATTTAACATTCGCAGATCTAAATGCAATGCTGGTTGCTTTGCATAAATGTAAATTTTTTCACAAACCATTCGTTACTTATAAGAATCAGTTTTGTGTAATAACTGGACATAATCTATTTCTCAAAATATTCCGATTTAAAGACGTTTAAACAAACTACCTTCCAAACACAGAGTATAGAAAACATGAACCCACAGCCAAGAGCATACTCCTTACCGGTGACAATAACATTCTTACATCACTGTAGGATGCTGTAGATCCTATCGCGACGTGAAGCCAAGTCATCCACGAACCTCTTCACACAGTCATTACTTCGAAAGATTTATAAATAATGAAGGTAGACACAGCTGGAAACAAGCGCAATGCATGGTTTATCGATGGATGTCGGAGAATCTCCCAACTAAACGCGTGCACTTTCTGTTTCGTTCTAAAGGCGATGAGCGAATCTTTTATTATAAATAATTTTATTTTATATATATAGCATTACTCAAGACGATTACGCTGCTGCATGTAAGTATCTGCTGAGATTGTTTGGTTTTGTGGCAAGAGTGCGTAGTGGATCAAACCGCGACAATCCCATCAATAATAAACATTACCCATCGTTCATACAACAGCGGGCACCTTTCCCTTTCGACTCTTTTCGGTCCACTATTTTCTTCGTGTAATAGTCACGTCAAGACCCTACTTTACATGGCCAGTAACCAAACGGTAAAGAAAGACAAGAAGTTGTCTCCCACGTTCAAGGAGAGAAATAGTTGTGGTATATAGATCCAGAAGATGCTGCTGAGACAATGGGTACGGAGAAGGGTAATTATGGTGGTATTAGAGGCCTTCCATGCTGCCTCACACTAAGTTGCATGTGGTCTGTTCTTTAACAGCTATTCCCAAGCCACATTATGAACACTGGAGGACCACTGAAAGTTCACGAATTTCACTGGCAAATTTTCTGTGCCTCTCATAACACATGCTGTGTTAAATACAACTGTCCATAAAAGCTTTCAATAATTTTCCAAACGCTTCCTTTACTTCCGCCTTATTCAAATATTCATACCGCAATATTACCCTTACACTTTCTGCAGAAAGTTCCACCTTCTCGTGCATACGGACGATAATATACCGTGTGGTGTGGTACAAACACCACACCACTGTGTTCCATTACGAAATACACCTACTTAATGTCATCTGTTAAAAGGTAGTGGCGCCATACACTCATTCCGGAACTGAAAAAAATCCGGATACTTTCTTTACAACACGATATAACACACAAGTATTTAGGTCAAAGAAGATGGATGTATATACCTTTTCCTTTACTAAGCATGCTCGTTAATTTGCCTACATTTCTTTCTAAAGCTAGTTTTTCAGATTTACACAACTTTCTAAATATGATCCACCACTGAAAACGTACCTCATTTTTGCCGCCTATATACGATGGCTGGTGTTTAAGAGGAATAAATTTCGGTCTGCTTTTTAAAGCTTTACACAACTTGGAAGGCGTTCTTTTAGATTCCTCTCTTTCCTTAAATTCATTAATTTTATCTGGCCATTTCTTCACTATCAACGAACCATCTTCCCATGTTGCATCTGCATATGGAAGACTCTCCCACTTGACGTAGTAATCAGGATGGGGACCTTCAAGTTTCTTGAACTCTGCTGCAAGGTAATAACATATTAAAATAACATTAATTTACTAATACAAAGGGAAAACAACGTCTTGTGTCTGTAACATATAGTACTTATTTGCAATCGAATCATATGATTTAATTATCTGATTTTGTAGGTAATGTTAACACACTATATATTTATCGACTTGATAAATATGATTCGATTTCGGACTTTAACCCGTTTCTTACTATATCACAGTATACGCTGAAGAAAAGTGGAGCAAGGAACTTAATTAACGGTACCATCTCAGCATCTCCTCATATGAAGGTAATTCAGAAAACACAAGAAAGGTGACCAACCTTAGTTCTTCCCCCAGTCACTTCCGATCGGTCTTCCTTCTTTCTCCTTAAAACCACGGCATAGTCTAAATGCACAAGACTTGTCTTTTCTGATTTATTATCGGAATACAAAGCAAATAAGCAAAATATATGTAACAATTTGCATATTGTCTAATAATACAATAATGAGTGCAATTCCAATTATAATTATAAACTTGCATTCACGTGCAATTGCAACAACTGACAAGGCCATTAGTTCACAAGAATGCAAGCACTGAGAAAGTAAAGATGGAATAGTAACGAATGAAAATCCTGAATATAAAGGAGGAGGAATATAGAATGATCAAGGTAAGAAAACAGATACACGAAGATCTTCAAATATGCGGACCGGTGAAGCAAAGTAGCAATATATTCCTCACTAGGCAGACATAGCAGTAATGGAAGGAATCACTAGAAGAGACGCAAAGAGGAATGCTGACATGAGAAAGCAATACCAAGAAGTTGAGAGACTGGCTGCCAAGTGGGATCAGAAAAAGTTGAAAAAGGCTCAAATAAACAAGAAGTAATTTAAAGGGCGATCAGAAAGAAACAGGAATGATGAGCAGAAAATTCACGGAGAGCACACAAACGTTAAAAGCAGCAGCGACGTGGACGAAAAAGAAAAGACGTAAAAATTACAAGCATACAGTATGTTACTGGACGGGATGAAAGAAAGTAACGACATGATAAAACGAGACTGAAGTGACAAAACTACCAGATAGAAAATGAAAGAACCAAATGTTGCAATTAAAGAAAACATAGAAAGCGCCCGAGACGCAGACGAATAATAGAAGTTGTGGGGAGGGTTGAAAACAAACGGATAGGAAGTTGAAAGTGGCTGACGTATAGGAACTGTGAAGACAAAGAGGAAGACGAGGTCTGAGAGTAGAGTTAACTTAGAATTATCTTGTCGAAAATGATCCAAAAACTGTTGCGATACTACCCGAAATTTAATTACAAACTGTTCTATAGTAATGGTACTTATCACTGAGGTATCGAAAAACTACAGGCTGTGAAAGGTTTCTCTTATTGCTAAGTTAATATTTCACTAGTTTACCAACAGTGGAAAGACTACAACGATTTCTTCTTTTTCTCGACTAATGTTTCGGTGAAGGCAACCAACCTGAGTTCTAATAACCTGAAGTAGACGAGACAATTCGTTTTCTTCGTAGAGAATCCATAATTCGATAAGATTTTATTTATTAACTGCACGAAACTTCCAAGTTTATTTTGTAAAGAAATAGCATATCGCATCCGAAGTTTATTTTGTTATATTCTAACATAAAACACACCTGCTATCTACAAGATTACACCTTTTAAAGTACTACTATACAATCCACGGACATGAAAGCAGCTAAATCTGAAATGATAAGTTCTTTCAATAAGTGATGAAGTGGTTACGGAGAAAACTACGAAGGACAGAAACAGGTGCACCCGACATAAAGAGAAGAGAGGAAGTGCACAATGACAAGTTTAGCTATTAATCACGTAAATCAGAAAAAAAAAAAAAAAATGCAAACTCCCAAACAATGAAGACATCGTCCTCCCTCGAAATTTTCGCCTATATGGCACGAAAAATAGAAGCTAATAATAATAATAAAACCCGATTTGACTCTAATAACTAATTCCGATAACAGATCCGATTCCGCTCAATTTCAGTTGCATTTGTAAAATTAATACTGCACTTTTGGCTTCGAAACATTTACCGAAGAACTATATATCACCCACGAAGTGTGCACGAATCCGACCAAAGAAATCAAGAAGTATGGCCGCTCTAAAGTTTAAAATTTCGTGCAACACACACACACATCCACCAAATATTGATCACGTAAGATGAGAAACTATTAGGAACGTTCTACGTAAAATAAACTTACATTCGAACTGCACCTCGGACTGCTTGGCTGATTTATCTGTAAATACAAAAAAGGAACCTACAGTAATACGACAATTGTTACCTAGGGATTGATTTCTCACCTTGATGGCATCTCGATTTTCTGATCTTTTGAATTCTATTCTAATGGAGTGTTTTGTGCAATGTTAACAGCATTCAGAAACAGCTTTCAGTACTCATCCTATCATCCCTATTTTTTCTGGTATCAAGCACAAAACGTATATGAAATTATAGCCAGACAGCGATACGACACGCATTGAAATTAGCTACGATGCTGCTAAGAATAACTGCAAGAATGTCACTAATAGAGGATGTTCTTATATCACAAGTGTATACATACATCATAGAGAGAACAGAGGAGCTAGAATATTCATATTTTTAAAACTGCAGTTTTTATTTTACCCATTGTTTTCTTTCCTCAATACAGTATAATCAGAAATTATCAGAGAAGCATTTCATTTTTCCTGGTCATTGTATAAATGTTTTAAAATTATGAACCTGCAAGATCAGACCTCGGTGAAATACCGAAAAAAAATTCTTAGAATTTACCCAGAAATAAAACTTTTAGGAGTTCATTAGTGCTAAAACGCAAACGCTAACGCTGAAAGCAAATTACCAGGACATTTCGATGACTGTAGTAATAATACATATAGAGCCAACTAACCACTCACTCACAAAGACAAAAGAAGTATTAACGCAAGAATATATGGCATGCTACTACTTGGAAATGGAGAAGAAAACGAAAATTCCCATGTCCGAGACAGATGTTACGGTTCCCTCCACTTTCTTTTCTTTTTTTGAAACTTGTGGAAAGACAATATTGCAATCTTAAAATGTGGCTCAGATAGTAGTTTTGGTAAGGCATGATACGAAGTAATATGGAAATTAGTGAAATTATGTTCCTTCAAACACCTGTTACCTCAAATCACACAATGCCAAAACTACTCCACCTTTCAACATTTGTCTCTCGTCTGCACAAATTTTAAAAATTGAATAAATAGGAGATAAACGCAGAGAATAGCCTTAAGTGGTCCAAGTGAGTAAAAGGAAAGGGGATGCTGCAAGGATTATATAAACAAATGGGATAAAAAGCAAAAAAAAAGGGGGGGGGGGGTAAAAATTAAGTTGCAAAGTACTGTTAAGAAAATAAGAATAATAAAAAAAAATTGAAACAGTTAAGATATAAACTGCAAGCTTGCTTCTAGCAGTACTTACGTGAGGACGAAAAGGGATGACATAAGCTATGCGAAAGATGCTGAACAAAATCACCTGTTAGAGAACCTCTTTATGCTGGAGTATATTTATGAATGGGTGTTATTGATTATTGAAAAGAGTGAGTTGTTGATACAGGATATAAGAAAGAATTAAACTAATTCTTTAAATAAATAAGAAAAAAGTCGACTGACTTGGTAAACAGTAACATGATAAATACCTATTATCCTCTCAACCTGGTTGTAGCTTTTCAATAATTCCTGTTGTAGTTCTAACTGGCATTCATAATACTCGATGTCTTCGGGAGTCGCATGTCCTCTCCAGATTTCAAGTTCTTCTTCACGTTTTATAAAGTTTTCTAGCTTTTTCATGCCTTTAACCTAAAACGAATATAAGGAGAAAATTAAATAGCAACTTTGGTAAGCTCTTCACCTTAATAACTCAACATTCAATATTGATATAATGTAGAAAAACGGAAACTCTGCAATAAAACGTAGAAGTTCGTAAGCATAATTGTCGTTTCGTAAATATAATATAAGACTAAACGATTTTTCATATTATCTGACTATACTGGTTCTGAACGAAGAAATATCTCTGAGATATGCTGAAACAATCAATTTGTCAAACAGCATCGAAAAGATTTCTCGCTCATTAGAAAGAGTTTCCATTGTAAGAGTTTGCCAGTTTAATAACATGTACAATAAAATAAAAATAGAAATGTCACTATGTTAGATAAAACAAATGTACCTTTTGGTCTTTTAAAGTTTGTTCAGATTCCCAAGTATTATGAATATGAGACCATCCTTTCCATTTGATAAGATACTGTTCTTCACACTGCTGCGGATCTTTAATGTCAAAATCTTGGTTCGGGTCTCCGTTATCTTCTACAGCGTATATAGTTGTGCTGCCTCCGGTTGCTGGAATAAATTGTAACACAATATAAGCATACGAATACAAATGTAACAGATTTATAATGCGCTTTTCGAACCAACTGACTCGACTTTGCGAAGATTTCGAAATACTTTAACGTCGATCACACACTAGGAAAACACTACCGCTCGTTTGAGAGCCAGAATAAGACGAGAAATTCGGTAAACTACCATGCATATAAACGAATTATGTTTAATAAATAATAAACGTTCCTTTCCATGTATTGTGATAGTCAACGAAACATACATACTTGTTTCATACAACAAAAGACAAGTGCCTTCTAAAGCAGTAACGCTTCTTAACATTTTACAGTACTAGATTTCCACTGGGAATTAACGAATATCACAGAAGAAAGAGAAGATCCTTTGCATGGCTGTTTCCCAAAACATTATTTTTTTTACTGTGCAAAGCATATACACACACAATAAAAATTTTAGAACAATTTCATTTTATCACATAATGCGAAAAAGGTTATTGTAGTCACGTTACACATTAAATTCCTGTCTCCCTGAAGCTTATAACCATAGATAAATGCATATAAACCACAAAATCGCGTACAAATACTTACCTCCTTTTTTCCCTTTCCTTCTCGCTAAAACCCTTTCAATTGTTTCCGAGTTGTCTGGTTCTGGAGGGACTTCCGGCTGCTGGCCCCAGTCAACTTCCACTAAGTCATCAGATCCTGTCTTTTCATCTTCGCTCTCTTCTTTGTAGCTAACCTGAACCGCTGCTCGACGACAACTAGCCCTAGGATATAATAAAAATCTCAGTTATTTCAGTTCCCCATTTAAGAGGAATTATTAAAACTGAGAAAACATACCAAAGTGTTCTGACAATTTTCGCTTCAGAAAATGATCCAACTAACTAAGCCTACCATTCGTCCTGGATTTTCCCGAACTGTTCAGATTTGGAGCTAAGTGTCTCATGCCCGGGACGCTCAAATGTCTCGAATTCGGAATAATTCCTGAGGTCAAAATATTTCTACGTGACAGTGCTTGTTCGTTACTTTAACACAAGTTTCAGAATACAAATAATACTGCACCACTTCAATTACTAGTGAGACATCTGACCTTATTGTAAAGTTCCTAAAAGAATATCTGCCGTCCAAAGACACAAGACCGTATCTGCAGGTTTGGCCGAAATTGAGTTGATAAATACGAACTATAAATGGTTGGCATTCAGTATTAGTATAGAGAGATGTTAATTAAGGCATATAGTATGTGCTTTTAGTCTTCAAATATCTGGTAGTTGCATGAAAGTGTTAGCTAAAGTTGAGAGGATAATGACAGAGCACGTGAGTTCTGTGTTCATTTTGTGAAAGAAAAAATGAAGGTGTAAGCTGATAAAAAGAAACTTATAATAAAAGACAATCAATTAAAAAAGAATTACAAGACCTTATTTCATCTGAATCTGAGTTCGATGATAAGACAAAAGATCCAACATATAAATCAGGACGTATAACCAACTCCCTGCTCATAAGAGCTACAGTTTACTTAGTCAACACTTTTTTCACAATATGGATCCACAAGAAGAGAAGAAACTCATTAATATTCTTCATGTCCTGTTAAAGCTCCTACAAAAAGGAAAAGATTGTTAAAAGAAGAACGAAAGGATAGGACGGGACACCGAGCGGCTGTAGTTCAGTTGGTAGAGCGTTGGCTTAGCAGTCGGAAGTTCCTAGGTACTATCCCAGCCACTACCTATCCTGTCTGAGGTTTCTTCAGGGCTTTCCTCTGTCACGCCAGGCAAATGCCCGGATGTTACATACAAACCAGGCCCTTCTAATATCCTCTCCTCCGCCATATCCCGAGATAGCTAAAGTCACAAATGAAATTCCAAATGGTGAGGTACCTTGAATCACTTGATTCCTATATATTGCAGTGACTCGTGGCTCTTATTGTTGTTATATTAGTGATCGCATATCAAATCTCGTATCGAAAGTAAAACGTTAAAATAATATCTGTATTAAAGTCTCTAGTATGTAGTTTAGATGCCTAAAAATCTAAGAGAATGCAAGTATGCATTCAAAAATGCATATTGAAAATATTAAGACTAAAACAGAAACAACCACGTGTTCCAAATGGAGTAATTCCCGCCAAACGCACTCATTCTTGATATCAACTTTCAAGTTTTAAAACTCATTCAACACTAACGGAAATTGTGTATTAAGAGTTTGGTTGTCTAACCATTAAATATGCGGCTTTTTGGTAAACACAAAATTATGATTTTCTCAAAACTAACTTTTTGGTAGATACGGCCTTTTGCCTTTAGACGGCAAAATTAAATAGGTGGCCCAATTGCAAAACGTAGTATGTTCACTATGGTACTTTTCCGGAGGAAAAATGAAAAAGATTTTGCTGAACTCTTACCTGGGTGTAAGTTTTCCTTGTAAGAGTAAATTGGTAAAATAATTAGGTTTTCACTCATAGGTTAAATTGAGCCTTAAGGTTAATGTATAGCAAAGATCTCCAACGAAAGATGGCAGCACTATCTCCGTATTTGTCTAATGTATTTTTATCGTTGCACGAAATTTCAATGCTGCTCCCACACATTCAAGCCTAGAGAGTTCCAACTTTCAGGGAAGAAAGTTCATAACCAATTCAAGAGTTCGATCAGTGCCGATTTATTACTTTCGTTTTTTTTTTATCATTGTTGAAAGAGCTTCATTATTATAGGTTTTGATATTCACAACAATAAAAAAGAAATTTCAACAATGAAGAAAAACGAAAATAAAAAATCGGCATCGAACAAACTCTTGAATTGGTTATGAACTTTCTTCAATGAAAGTTAGAATTCTCTAGGCTTGAATGTGTGGGAGTAGCATTGACATTTCGTGCAACGATAAAAATACATTAGACATATACGGAGATTGTGCTGCCATTTTTTGTTGGAGATCGTTGCTTTACACTAACCTTAAGATACGAAGAATCTAGGGATACTGATATCTAATATTATGTACTTTTTGGACTATTGCGTTTACGAATAGGGTTACTCAAATTATTTACTAAAGTGACATGTTTGTCTGTTGATAATACTAACAGCATGTTCGGCGGCTGATCGACAAGGAAGTGGAAATGTCTTTAAAATAAGCGAAAAAGCATTAGACAGATTCCTGATAGGAATATGATGTACGGCCCACCTGAAAATGCTGCTGGTAAACAACCTTTGGATTAAAACACATTTTATACAAGATCTTTAAATACTTTCACGTATATAGAATATGTCTGTTTTTTCTTCTTATTATTATTTTTTTATTTATTTTTATTCCAAAACGTACAGTACCGTCAACATGATGTCCACTATTTTTGTGACTTGAAATTCTCTGAGTTTTCCAGCTTTTCCATGCTACATTTTTCGAATTCCCTGAGTTCTTAGTATGAACATGTAAATATTCGCAATGGCATATTTTAAAATCCCACTACCATTCTCTCCAAGCATCTTGTACATTATTGGTATTTCACGAGTGAAATAAAAAGACAATTTCTTTAAAATAAAGGATTTTAACACATTGAAAAATTCCGGCCAGCAGTGGGAATCGAAACCACGACCTCCGCCTTGCCGGACCAGTGCTCTTATCAACTGTTGTCAGGTCCACCTCATAAATTTTCCTGACCATCCCTCATAAATTATAGATTTCCCTGAGTTTTCCAGATTTATAAAATTTTCTGAGTATTCCAGTTTCTTCAGGATTTCCAGGATGATAGACACCCTGCGTCAAGTTTTGGGATATCAGAAAACAAACTACATCATTTAAGACATACCAACAACTGTTGACACAAATGGGTACCAGAAAGGATGAAAATTGTTCCATTGGAAGTTAAGAACATGGTGGCAATATGCATTCAGAAAAAAGATTTACTAGACAGTGCTATATAAAACGAATGTCACATTTATTTTGTAACCAGTGGCGGTTATATGGTCCTACGGTGAGGGGCCCAATCTATCAAAGGGTTTTGTCAAATCCCATTTTAACTTCGAAACACGTTTTGAAACAAATCGAACGATAATCTATTTCTTTTGGACCCCAGACTACCGTATAATCAACGAATTCATACATTAACTTATTTTTAATTGTAGTTGTTAAGGAACTTCCGTTTTGGAACTACAATTTTAGAAGATACTAAGTCACACTCTCTTACCTTCGATTAGTTTCAGCATCACTGTCGAAACTTGACTCGTCAGAAGATTCACTGTATCGCCTTTTGTGTTGTTGTTTCCTTACTACTTCCTTCTTCCTCGACACTGACCTGCTTGTCTTTTTCACTGATTTTGGTGATCGTTTTTGTACTCTGTCCGATTGTTCTGATTCTGAATCTGATGATTCAGAATTGTATGTGTTTGAACTTTAAAAGATAGAAAGAGATTATACAGAAACATAATATTCCAAGATAATAAACTAAATCGAGAGCTCACATATAAATACTTCACTTTCTACAAAATACACATTTTAATGACTCATTTTATTATTACTATTATTGTCCATGGGCTGGACAGGCAGCTATGACTTAAACCTATAACATGTCCAAGCGATGATTTCTCACAGCGAGCACTCATCCTCACAAACGTAGTGAGTGCCTGGGGTAACAAGAAAATCTTTTTTTAAAAAAAGTAGTCAAACTAGTCGGCAGCAAGATTTGAACCTGCGTGCCTACCCAGTACCCATCCAAAGTCCGTAATCGTAACCACTAGACCACAGATACTGGGAGCACTTACTGGATCGTGATACTTAATAATGCAAGAATAACTGTCTGTCAAAACAAAAGTATCCTATTGGAAGGACTCGGGCAGTACAGCAACGCTGATTAATCACATATTTGAATTATACGATTCTGCAAACGTACATCTTAATGCCTCCAACTATTTTTAGGTGAAGTGTCACAGTCAGCTCTTATTCCTCAGGCAATTAAAATATTTATGAAATGATCAGGAATAAATTGTAAACAAAAGCCCCACAGAACAAACAAAGACAGCCTGAAACTAACCATACAGTAAAAATGACGTAAACAACAATATTAATTTGAAAGTAATGCTACGAATACAGACAATAGTAAAATAATATTATGTTCACCAAATTTAGTCGCGATTGTACCATCAAAATAAATAAATCTTTTAATTCTAGTCTAAAGTTGGGAATACAATGTCTATAAATCCCCAAAATACTAGTATATTTACTTTCTATAACGCACAAAAACTATTTTGTCACTAATTTAATTTTCTTGTTCACAATAATGGAACATTCTCCTTACCTTCTCGAAGACTTTCTACTTTTTTTCCTTTTTCCTTTATCGCTTGAGTCGCTTTCCGCCACGTTCAGTCTTTCAGGCTCTTTTCGTGATCTTCCTGATCGACGAATTCCGTACACATCAGGATTCTCTTCCCAACACTGAAATGATTTCAGTTACAGACTTTCCACGTAAGATAAACAGGCTTAAACACACTCATATGCTAAATACGTACTTCTCTAATACAAAACATTTTACGCTATACGATACTTTACAAACAACAATTCACATTTCATTCTTCTAGTTACGTAACACACATGCACAACAACGGAATAAGGACACGTACACAGAGACTGGCTATATATTTTTCATATTTAGAAACTACATATGAAGGGTAAGGGGAAAAAAGAAGGAATGTCAGAAATGCTTTTACGAGAAAACTCGTTTTAATGTTGAAAACCTTGTACAAAAGGAGTAGTTGGCCAATCTTTCTGCCGCTTTTTCCATGGACAGTTTTACATCTCAACACGTATGGAATACTCCATTCAATAGTACACGTTTCGCCAACAGAAAGAGTAAAAGACACGAAAAATTGACATTCTTTCTTTTTCCCCCCTTACGCTTCATATTTACTTGCTCTTTATATATTTTTTATTATCATTTATATCTAGAGATTTATGCAATAATTCTACGGCTTTGCTTGTAATTATAACATATTTACTCCGACATCGATACCTTCAAATGCTACCTCCTCCCAGAAAAACTGACAAAAAGAAACTTGTTTAGAAAAACGAAAAACGTTTTGGTAAAATTTGCATTTATCTGATCTAGTAAAATATATTAAATTCATTTCTTGCCCGTTAAAATTTTCACATTACTCTAGGGTCCCCATCATTTCAATATTATTTTCTCATATTATCTTTATGGCCAGTAATTTACGAATGAATCAATGAAGAAAAAATTTAATTTAATTTAATTTAACGCAATCTCATGAAAACGTTACCAACGTAAATTATTATCCATTAACGAACATCGAAAATCAACCGATTTCCCTCCAAATCCGAATTTATTGTGAATATTTCATTCGTGCCATGCTGAGAAAAGATCTGAATACTCGAGAGTAAGAATTCTCGTTCAGTAGCTCTATAATTATCTTTAAAATTGCAACATCTGTCAAGTATAATAAATTGAACATGACAGCTATCTCCATAACTTGAAGCACCAATGCCATTTTTGTCGATGACACGTTATGAATAAATCCATTTTATACAATATAATATGAGAGTTTATCACTATAGAGCTTACAGATACACGTTAATTAACAACAATCAATATGATTTCACTCTATACCTTTAACTTAAATAAATATATGAAGTTACTGAATGCGTAGATCCTTGAATACTATTCTGTTGTACACTAAGCATCACCTGAAATGTCACCTAGCATTTGAACTATTGTTTCAGAATTCATTTACTAAACTTCCGAAGTTTTTATTTTTTTCTTAACTTCGCGACACTTCTGACTTTATCATCATAAATATTACCAAAATTTTCTATGTAATAGTCCAACAAAAGTTAGGTTTGGCATGCACCTTGTAAGAGAAAGGCTTGAGCTTTTAAATACCAGAACTACAGTTCTGCTAAAGTTGTAATTAAATTATTACATTCAATGGTCTCCCATCGCATTTGAACTTGGGGTCATGCTACATGGAAAGCAAGCTGCATAAATATTCGAACCACCAAAATTTACAGAAAGGTCTTCCGATAGATGTTCAATATAGTACAACGTTTACGAAAATGCTGCCTCTCTCTCTCTTTCAACATAGGTTGAAGAATATGTAAGAATCAATTACATGTTTACAAGTAAGCAAAATGTATTATTTTTCACAGTATTTACAGTTTGCTTAATATTCGTCTGTTCACACAGCAATGGTCAATTATTATCAATTGTGCAACAGAACCAAGCGAAATATTTAGTGATCAATCTCTTGTACTTATATCCAAAGACGAGTCTATCGCAAAGTCGGCGAGTTTTCGTAGCATTTATAACACATTTCAAGCAAAATTTTAGAAATTCGGAGGGGGGGGGGGGATTAATCCTTTAAATAAACAACAACAACACTGTTCCTCTATAATATTCTACGCCTTCTTACCAAATGACCTTTCCATTAAAATCACTGCATTTGCAGAGTCGGAGGACTTCTTTGTCGAATAATTAAGTACCATTTCAAGGTCACTTATTAGGAAGCTCTATTAACATTTACATGAAAAGCATGAAATACAAACCACCGATAATTTTTCAACCATTACCCTACTACAATAAAATCTTTTCCCAAGTAGCTAATTAGTTGTTAACAATATGACTCTTACTATTAAAATACAGGTATTAAACGAAACAATGGAAACACTTGTCAAAAGTGGGACATATTGTAACTGTGCTTGGTACCATTGAGCACTGCGTAAATCAACTGTCTCTTCTTTGTTGCAAGTAGCATGGTCTGTGCACTAATAAAAAAGTGAGGCAGTGTGGTTGTAGACGTTGTGTAGGTGTGGTGAGTGATCAGTATGTCCGACTTGACTGAGATTCAGAGGTCTAATTGTGGGTGCTGTCTAGCAGGAGCATCTGTGAGCAAAACAGTAACGTTATGCGGTGTAACACAAGGCATGGTCTCGAAAGTCATGACCGCACACACAGTGCACGGTAAAACAAGATCGGCGAAGAACAATAGTGGTCGAAAGACGAAGCTGCAGGATAGGGATCGCCGAACCTTGAAGCGGATTGTGAAGTTGCAGAAGGAAACAACGGCCGAGAAAGTGACTACAGAACTTACTTAATCTCCATCTAAACACTCCAGTGTTATCTAAAACAGTGAGGAAACTACGTAAAATGGGTAGCCATGGGCGTGTTGCTATTCCCAAGCTCCTAATAACACACAAGAATGCTCAAATGCGACGTGCATGATGCAATGTCTACAAAAAACTGGATGTTGGAGTACTAGCAACGTGTCATGTGGTCGGACGAGTTACCCGTTACCCTCATTCCACCACTGGAAGCGTGTTTGTCTGGCGAAACCCTCTCAAGTATATGATGTTTAACAGTCTTCGGCCAACTGTTAAACATGGTGGTAGCCCTATTATGGTCTGGGGCGCTCTATCATGGTATTCGGCAGCCTCCTTGTCACATTACAAGGTTCGGTCACAGAAGCAGTGTACAGAGAACTCTTGGGTAACCAGATGCACCCAATTGCGCAAACTTTATTTCCAGACGGGAATGCCATATTCCAGAATAATGTGCCCTTCACACCGTTTTAAGAGTGGTTTCAAGAGCATGCTGATGAGGTTCAACATCTTCCCTGGCTCGCGCGGTCCCCACACCTGAATATCATCGAGAGATTGTGTGCTATTTTGGAAACCAGGGTTCGGCGTCGATTTGCACTTCCTTCGTCTCTACCTGAGCTGGAGGCTGTACTGCATGAAGAATGGCTTCAAATTCCGATCAGTACGATTCAGGACTTGTATAGATCTATTCCGCCCAGAATTCAAGCTGTATTGCGTGCTAAAGATGGACCACCACTAGATTAATACAAAATGTTACAACTTCCACAAGTGTTTCCATTATTTTGTCCAATACCTGTAAAGCGAACTACATGTACCCTAATACAATTTAGTAATCTGATTATCTTTCCCCTCATACCCAGCTTCCACCTTAAACCTTTATTCCACCATAAAACCAACCAATCATGCATTATTATATTATTCTAGGAATTACTTCACCTTGCACGTGCAACGAACACAGCACTAGACACCAAAGCGAAATGCAGCTTATTTTGATGTTAAAAAACCATAATATATTAGAGGTAGGCAAATTGAACTGTCTCATATGTCCACAATTCGTGAGATAATATACTCAACACTAAAAATACAACTGTAACAATTATCAACTTCTGATTTCTACGTCCATATACGCAATATTTATTTAACTGATGTCTAACACATACACACAATTACTTTTCAGTGGACATATAAGACACTTATACGCCTAGTGCTCACAGGAAAGTTGAATAAAAAAAAGCAGTTGAAGCGAAAAAGCATTGAAAAAAAATTACTAACTTTAAATTCATTGGATCATATACTCTCTCATGATGGCCTACCTCTAACTTTGCTGTTGAGTTCTTCTTTACCTGCTTAATGTCTGCAAGTCGTTCTTTCTTTGGAGTTTTTGTACTTTCGGAATCAGTTTTTCCATCTGGACTAGAAACTTTTTCAGGTGAATTCTTTTCAGAAGGACTTTCCGATCTGGACCCGCTTCCAGATTGGCTTTTTGAGTTTGAAGAAGCAGAGCTGCTAGAATCGGAATCACTACAAGGGAAAAGAAAAGAATAATGAAAGTTCTTTCAATAAATACCATGAGTAACATAGCTAATGATAATGCTGTATAATGAAATATTTCTACACCTCACGACCTCTATCCTAACAGTCATTTAATTATTTTTAACTTTATTTACGACAAATCATTTGAAGCCCTAACGCATATGAATTGCTGTATGTCTCACGAGAGAGCTTCTAGTCCCCTGAAAATATGTATCGTGTTGTTCATCTAACACATGACATGTTTTATGACTATCATGTAGCTGGTGAATTATCTGTTCAACGTATCGACAATGCTCGCATGTGGCGTCAACTACGAGGACGTCAGTGCATATTACTAGTCGTTTGTAAGCCCATGACATTCAGTGGTACCTTCGAATCTACACCTAAAGAAGGCACAAGTGTCCTTGGTGTCTCTACATGATATTCAACTGGGATGTACTATTGCCAAGTCTAAAAGAAATGAAAATGTTGCATGGGAAAGGCACCATCAAGTGAACAGCAGCATTTTTCGTCAACCGCACGGACACTATCTATCTCGCCGGCAGCTTAAAAAACGTATGTGAAGAATAAAGCATATCCCAGTTGGGCGAGAGGTTAGCACACTCACTTTGTGCGCATGGACACGGGTTTAGGTCCCATGGGTGTCCACTGAACAGAGTGTTCGTAGCCCACCATACGAGGTCTGGCTAAAAAAAATAACAGGACTGGTGCCAAAAGTACTGTTTATTGTCACAAACTTACAAATTAAAGGTAACCCCCTTCAACATACTTCCCTCCCCTATCTATACACGTTTGCATACGATGTTTCCATTGTTGGAAGAAGTTGTGGAACTCTTCAGGTGTCACCGTCTTGAGTACCGCTGCTGTTTTCTGCTTCACCTCTTCCACAGTCTGAAAATGAGTTCCCTTGATGGCGGATTTCACTTTCGAAAAAAGAAAGCACGGTGCCAAGTCCGTCGAATAAGGTGGGTGATCCAACACTGGAGTCTTCTTATCTGCCAGAAACAGCTTAACGGTCAAAGCAGTATAGGAAGGAGCGTTGTCGTGACGCACAATTCATTCACTGTTCTTCCACAAGAGGAGCCTTTTCTTTCTCACGCGTTCTCACAGCTTCACTAAAATCTGCTGATAATACATGTTCTTCACTGTCTGACCTGACAGTACCCATTCAATCAGGAGCAGGCCCAATGATACCAAAGAACATAATGACCTTCAGTTTCGATTTGCTCTTGCATACTTTTTCATTTGTGGTGAAGAGGGAGTTTTCCAGTGCATGGATTGCCTTTTCGTTTCCGGATCACTGAAAAATCCACGTCTCGTTACCAGTGATTTTCGTTAACCAGTCCGGTTCTGCTTCCAGGCGTTTCATTGTGGACGCTCACTAACTCTTTTAGTACGTTAATAACAATTCATTCAACCAATCAAGAATGATGCATCAAAACCCGAAAAATGTGGGTTATGAAACTCTCTTACACGTTGTGTCGACTGCGGTGGTCGCACAGTTCGAATTCTGGCTGGGGCAAGTATGCTTGTGGATTTTAAAACTTAGCAGCTTATAAAATCGGAATGGGTCGAGGTAATTCGCGCATACCCATATCGCTTCTTTCTTAGAAGCTCAAATATAAGAGTACATCACAAAAATATCAGATAGGATTAAGATACCTAATCACTACGAAAATCATAAATACAATTCGCAAGATTCTTACACGCTTACCCCACAAGTTGCGGACAGTAAACACATATGACCTTTCTTAGTTATAGACTTTAAAAATGACAAGTTTTGTTTCAAAAATACATCAATAGGTAATAATCGCACCTAAATTAATGGATCAAATATAACAGCACAAAAGTTCATATCAATATTTCCTGTGACTAGACTTACCACATATGTGTTCTGTAATTAAAAAAAAAAAAAACTCTGCCAATTACGGTCTAGGAGCAAAAATGACTCTACGTTGATTCTGCTAGGTAGAAAAGTAAACGTTAACATGGAAGTTCGGAAATACAGCAGTTCATGTCCATTATTTTACTTTTACGCATTAATTTGTGTTTATATTCAATATGCATTCACCAGCGGTCATTTATATATTTTATAATACTAGGATTTTTTTTTTCCCCTTGCTATGAGGTGAATCAGATAATCGTCGCTTGAAAGACAGTCTGTATGATCAAAACTTACGAACTCTAAAATAACTCACCTTTCCGAGCCTGATCCAGAATCTGATCCAGATCTAGAACCTGAACTCGATCCACTTTTCGATTCATTATCGGACTTTTCGGAGCCAGATCCTGACGAGTTCTTCTCTGACTCTGACGCTGATCCTGACTCTTGCCCCGATTCCTCACCTGAAGTCTGAAAAAAAGTGTAAAACTGTTAAAGGAAAGTAAAAATGAAGTTCATGACATAGGTATACTGTGAAACGAACAAACGACTGCCATTGCCTAAAACCTCAAATTAACAAAGAAAAAAAATACTAGTAACACGAAAATATACAGAATAATTATCAAATTCAGAGTTCTGTTCAAACAAACTAGATTTCACGGTCTTTTGTTCCATTTTAACCGAAAATATAACTTCTGTGCATTGTAATCATGGACTTAACAAAGACACTCTTACTCTTGAGTGTGTCGCGTTCCTTTAGAGTGGAAATAATTCTATTACGTCGTATTGACATTAGTGATTGTTATTCTCCCATTCACTAAAGACTTCGGCCATTCCTTGATTTATCTGGAAACAATGGTGTACAAACAACAAAAATTCTGTCCATTACTTTATTATTATTATTATTGGTTCTATACACCTATCTTTAAATCCATGCATTACACAGAAATTTCGTGCATGTTCGGACTCGATATTACCTAGGTCGTCAAAATTGTTTCCCCTATCGCTCAGCATATGGGCACACGTGCAATGCAGCTCGCGTTCCAGAAACTGACAACGATTGTCCAGAAATTAATCTTATAGAGTCAGCTCATAGCTATTCACAGAGGTGATTTCCTTGTCCAATTTAGATACTCTCAGCAATTTCACTGCAGTTTTCTTTAAACCAAGTTGATCACCCTTCCATTACTTTTAAAAGTTCGCAGTGTAAAGGTACTTGTAGTCAGGTTTTCCACTGCAATTACTGCAATACTTTCTGTTCTCATTCTGAAATCTTGGTTTAGATTTATTTGCTTAGTGATCAATTAACCATACATAAAGTGACCACAGTCGACTGAGGCAGGTTGTGTAGTCTGAGGTGTTAGGCCAGCGTCTCCAAAATCGTGGGTTCGAATGTCGCCTGAGGCAGGGATGCTTGTGAATTTTAATAAGCATTCCATTAATTTAATCGTCACGGACCGAAGTCAAAGTTACTAAAAATGGCCCATACAAAATAAGGTTTTATTACATATATATTTATATAAGTCACAAGATGTCTCGAATGTTTGTCCCGAATCGGGTTAAATTAGCGCGGTTGAGATAATTCTCTTCACAGAGACTTTTCGAAGGTCAGATAAACGAGTTTGTAACACACACTTTTATTTGTCACCAATGCTGCTCACAACGATCACCGCACATGACGTGGCACGTATTTCTTTGTATGAGTTTTGGTAAGGAAAAGAGACGAAGGTTGAAACAGAAGATCATCATTTGCTTGTTCAAGAAATTGTACAAGAATACACTTGCTGCGACTGTCTAAGCAGTTGGTAATGTATCAGAATTATAATGGTCTGTAGACGATACCTGAAAATGTTATAGATTTAAGAAGTTACTGGTCCATTGATAGCTGGTATGAGCTTTGACATTATATGCACTGGTAAAGCGTACCTGTTATATGTTATTACATTTTTCCACAAATAACCTTGTGTATGGTAAACGTTGCAATTAACACAGAAAAACTGACGGCTGCCGTGACAGAAACATGAACGCGGAGCTTCCAGTTGCTGGTTGAGATGGTGTCCATTACACCACCACGTCAATTTTTCTGTGTTAATTTCAATGTTATAGTATATGTTGATGCTGGGAGCAAACATTTAAAATGTAAACGATATAAGAAATGGTGTCTGTTGATTTTATTAGCTGTTACAATGTAAAATCAAATGCTCGATTGTTCAAGTACATAATTATATACAAATGTAAAGAATGTTGATGCCTAAGCAAAGAAAACTTATTAGGAACAGCACTGATTTAGCATCCTCGTCGCTGATACTAAACATTAATGTAGAATAATAGAGATTAAACCATTATCACCTAACCTAATTGATTATTGTTGTCTACTAAACATCAAATCAACAATAGATGACCTAAACTAACAGTTGTGTGCTGTAACTGATTCTCAGATTATGTCGACTGTGTAACGCGTTAATAGGTTGCTTTGCGTTCTCGATTTCTATTAATAATTTTGCTTTTACAAAGAGATCAATACTTTTGCCCCCGCGCCTGTCAAGCACTCTGATTACAAAAGCTTAGCAAAAATTACAATGTGCGGAACAACGCTTTCTGGTGAAGCATTTCATCAGCCGTTCTGTACAATCACGTATCTCGATAATATCAGGTTTGTAGTAGAAGGAAAACCCTTGATTAACGGTTGTTTCACTGATGAGTAATGTGGTCGAATCATTCCGCACAAGGTGTCCCTACATGTACAATACTGAGATGCAGGTTACTGTTGGAAATGGAATAGAACGATCTGTGGAACCAAAGCTCCAGACATGGCGACTTCCGAGATACATGGTTGAATACTACAGGCGACGATTTGTTACTGTGATGGCTGACAATATAAGAGAAATCAGTTTAGCACGGTAAAACAAGCTGAATTGTGAGCACGTAACACTAAGGTGTTGAAAGAAAAAATAAAGGAATGTTTTCACCAAGCTGCAGAAAAACCTCGGATATAATTGATTGGGTGTGCAGCTCAAATTTTTCACAACATTGTTCGTCTAGGTTTTTCACAACAGCCTGTATATAATGTCTCCAAAATATTTATCTCAAGTTTAACAGAGCCACAATGATTAAAATACTAAAACGGCTTTAAGACTTGTGGAAATAAATTTGATATTATGATGAGTGATGTTCGAACGATATTACGACTATACGCTATCGAAAGCTCTTAAAATGTTCTTGGCTCGTGTTCCCATCTCAAGTGAAATGTAATTAGTAAATAACTACTGAATTTCTATGAAAACACCTTGGCGGGAAAAGGATCAACCTTAAGTACATGACAACGGTGATTTGTGGTTTTCAGAATAATGAATCCTATAGCCGGGAAATTTAGAACTTACCGGGCCAGGACGTTTGGGCGCGAGTTGTTTACATGACTACTTACGATTGGGAAGGAAATTCAAAACTCCCGAAAAATATAACAATTTTACTTTTTTTAAATGTGCTAACAGTTTTACCTAAATTAGAGTGACCATGCGTTCTTCTTTTTCCAGGACAGTCCTTTATTTAAGGCCAATTCCTGCGGGATGCGAAACACATCTGAAAAGCAAAGAATGTCCTGCGGATAGAAAGAAAGCAAGTTCATTCTGATAACTAATTTGCTTTGTTACTGGTTTTAGAATGTGTTCTGAACTTGTATCGGTATCTTAAACTCAACTTATAATTTCCGTCGCAAGTTAATTTTTGTTTTTATTGATTTATTTCTCCTGTTGTCAGAAATGTCGGATCTTAAACGGGAACTTGTCTCATCTTCTTTTCGAGAATTAAAGGATATATATAGGTGTATAATCGTATTTCTAACACTGGTAATTCAAGGAAGACCTTAAAATCTTTAAGAATAAGTTTTCTTGCTTTAAGAAGTCTTTAGATTGCTCTAACTTTCTCTCCTTTGACCACTGGAATGGTGGAGCTCTCACAGTGAACTGACCTGAGTAAGGCTTAACAGCAAATGAGTGGGATGATGTACAAATGAACATGAATAATAAATGTAGTTACTAAATATTCGAAAATATGACTTACTAAATGTGACCTTCATGATGAGATCTGTAAGACCACACTAATCAATTAAAAAAAAAAAAAAAGACGACTGGGACCCTGCATGTACTACGTTAGATGTACGATACTTTCAATTTTTAGTGTTTTGAAGAAAGAATTATATCCCTTATCATGATGTGGCCCATATTGTAGAATTTGTTTTGTGCCTTTTAATACTAAATTAATGAATCGTTTGGAAGTGGGTTTTTGGTCATTAACAATTTGTGGACAGCTGATAAATCTCTCGAAAGTTGTCTTATTCTGTATAGTCCTTCCTTTTTCTTATCTTGTACGCAACGTTGCTGAAGAAAAATCCATCAGAATTTGAAACGTTAAACCTGATGTGATCGCTCTTACCAAAGAAACAATGGAGTCCAAACACACGTTACTTCCAATTGTAGTTTTCTTGTGCACTGGCATTGTAGTCACACATAAAATATGATAATTCTCAGTTTCAATAGAAGACACATTGACACGTTTATTCACTTGCACTTGAACTACATTTTCTAGTTTGATTTCTGAAAATGGCAACTTGCTGAGAGCAGTCATTAAAATTAAAAATATGCCTCAGCCATGATGGGTTTGAACCAAGTATACTGCGAATGCGAAGCCCACGCTCTACTGAGTCACGGCCGTTCGGTGCCACTAAACGTTAGATAAAGGTACCCTTATGCGATGCGCACACACGCTGAACAGCACATGAGGGATGTGGAAGTAGTGCCCCATATATTCTAGACCTATGGCACTAAGTTAAGTCCGGTGGTCCCACGCTCGACCGCCTTTACCTCCCTAGGTGCCCAGGAGTACTGAAGATACTCAATTTAATAAGAGGCTATGTGTACCTTAGAGCGCCAGGCACGGGAGCACAGAAGTCTATGACGTCTTGGATGGTATTTGAACCGTCCGATTCGTGGTCTAGTTTATAATCAATAGCTGTGCGGTGTCATCCGAAAACAAGACACTATGAGTGGACGTTGGCTGTAAAGCGATTTTACTCTTCGTAAAGAGGGAAATCTTCCTCTGTGATTCACTCGAGTGTTTTTTCCAAAGCCCCTGAATTTCATGATGATAGAACTTGGAACTACAAATTACAGGTTAAGATCCTAACATCAAGTGAATGAAGGAATTTGGCACATATGCCTGTGTTATTCCTTACAATCCTTAAACATGGCTCTGTAAAACTTGTATGAAGTTCAGCAAGCAATTGTTAACTCCATAAACAATTTTTGGATGAACTTACGTAATCAAGATGAATTCAGGGAATAGTATCTACGACACTATTATTTTAATTTGAACATGCGGTTAATAATTATTGTGAACAACTAAATGGTAAATTGCAAGTGCATGACATGAAGCAGAGCTGAACAGGTATTTGATAATTTTGATCAAAGTTACTACTAGTAGAACGGGAATATATGAAAAATTAAAATCACCGCCTGGATTGAACAATAATTTGCGTAGTTTGTGCCTCTTCAGAAGAGCTGCAAGGAAATCGAATGAAACTACAGTAGTCTCGATAATTCGACGTTCCGTATAATTAAAGAAGTGAATAAAAACCTCCTGCTGCTAATAAAATATATTCCCTGCACGCTTTGAATATAGTTTCATTGTATGTAGTCACATTGCCAATTTAATGTAGGTAGACACTGTGCGTAACAACATTTTTTTTTTCCCTTCCTATCCGTATAATCCGATGTAGCCTGTCCCATTCAAGCCGAATTATTGACTCTACTGTATTGGTGTCATGTATTATAACCACTATACCCTTCACTGCACAGGCAACATACGTTTCCTGGGTACAGATCAACTGTGATCCTTAGTTTGAGTCCCGGGCATTAGTTATAATATACGTCCTCTCCTTGATTAGTGTCCTGATTAAAGAATAATCCTAAACCTCACCTCGCCTAACAATTAAAAAGTTGCCAAACAAAAGCAAGCAACCTCCAACAATTTCCTGTAAGGGAAGATTCCAGTTCAAGAAGAAACTAGGCTGAGAGTTCAATAAGAAACACTCTCTTCATTAGTCTTCGGGAAGTAATTTCCTCTGCCAAGGGTAATTATTAAAATAAATAAAACAGTGGGTTTGTATCTTCGTTTCTTCTGTTTATTTCAACCACTGGTTGGTATACCATTAACAAAAATAAATAATTTTACGGAGTTACATTCTTAAAGAGGTAAGTAATATACACGATACTTATTTAGAACATGATATAACTGTTGTCACACATATAGGAAATTATAGTTTATAAAAGATTACAGTTAAATTTTAGACAGAGATATGTTCTGAAGATAGAAAAAAAAAATCAATGAAATTAAGTGTCTATCAGCGCCATCTTTGGTCCTATTGGGCATTTCCTTGAGATCCTGCCTTCTGGACTTGCTGCTGCACAGATCCTTGCTTCTGGACAGATCTAATGCTGCTGTTACATTGGAGGCTGTTTGTATCGCCATTGTCAGGATCTTAATACGAGATCTGGATTTAGCATCCACGAAGTTAATATTTAGAGGGGGTTATCACGTATACTCAACATTCCCTCCATAGATGGATTTAATGAACTGAACCCTCCTCTCTTACCTCATTTAGTTGGGGAATGGTGTACCGCAGCAATTGTGGAACTTCAACAACGCTGCAGTACAGATAGAAATGCTACAGCTGCAGATGAGGAAAGAGCAGAAAATGTTTGTGTCTTTTTGGCTTTCTCTTGATAGTGATTCATACTCTAACTTGGTCAAGTTTTCACAATATTTGCTGACAATGTTCGGATCGACATATGTGCGAAAGTATGTTTTAGAACACGAATTTTGTGAAGAACATTTTCAAATCCTGAATAATCACTGGACATTTACGGTACTGCCCAATTATTGTTGAAACATTTTACAATCCGGATTTTGAAAGGATTTCACAAAGCACGAGGTGCCACCTCTTTCAATGCTAATGTTATGACAGTGGTATTTCGAATTTGAATGTTGTCATCGATTTTAAAATGTCATTGTTCTAAAAATTTGTTTCTCTGAATGTATTATTAATATATACACATTTCACTATTTGAAAAGAAAAATGCACAGAAGTGTAATGTGAATTCATGCTAACATACGGTGTATTTACATTTTTATTATTATTATTATTTCATACAATTATATGCAGTAACCAATAACCATACTGTCTTGACTCTACTAGCTAAAGTATATGGAGCTCAAAGGCCTCTTTATTCCGTTACTACCATCTATCTGTCCGGACCCTAAGAAAAAGTAATTGAAGACTCATGGTTGAGTGATTGAATGATTAATATCCTAAACGAACTAGTGAGCTTCTAAGGACGGGACCAACAGTTTTTGGTACAGTGGACAGTGAAACAGTCGTTTAATGGACCCGGCAGGAATCACAATCACAAAAAGACCCCTGGTCTGGAACTTCCTTTTTTCTTTCTTTCATTTTTTAATGGAGCGACGTTTCTGAATCCACTAAAGAATTTAGTCACGAACACGTGTTAGAAGAACTTTACCATCTGGGATGGATTTGTTTGCTGAAGAGCAGACTGAATTTCAGCACCATTTCATCGTGTAACATTGGGTCAGAGATTTCATACGAACGCTAAAAGATATCAATTATCTTACCTTAGGTCGGAACCCAACCGGTAGTCTACAGCGTATTTTCGAGAAAGCAATATGGAAGGAGCACCTAAAGAGGAGAGATCGTTTGACTGAAAATCTACCTATCGAATCTAGATTCATGGAAATGCACTTCTGGAATGTCCGCAGTTCTCTCTTTTATGGATTTCTTGATTTTGTTTTAAACACAAACTTTATCTAAAACATGATTCAAAAACTGTCTGTACACTTTATGGAAAACAAAACAGTTAACCTATATGCCGCTTTAAAGAATGGTCAATGTAATTCATAACTATGCATCTCAGTCTTGTAATTGTATTTCCAGTTACGGGCCAAGTAACGTGCAAAATCGCTGCTACTTTGTATTGTTGGCAATTATTTTTTTCCGATACTGTAGGATGGTTTTGAGATTGTCAAAAGAAGCCAGTAAAGCAAATTCATGTTAAACTTTACTGTCTGAAGAACTTCTCAGCATGTCTTTGAAATAACTCTAGTCTCATACTACACGAACAAAGAGCTTCTCAAATTCTTCCAGTCAGTGTCGGAAGAAAATCACACGAAATTTATATTGATCCTAAGCAAGCACCTCCTGTAGCCGGTGTCTAGTCAAGGCTATTCAAGTCTCTAGATGCCATTAACACACACAGAATTAATATTACATTTACCAGTATTATTAACAGCAATGGCCTGTCACTAGTCTGCAAGATGATGTCACATGGCAAGAACAGTTTCTGAGATAAAATGAAGATGTATGACTCACTAAACTTTTATCCAGGTTAGGTGAGGTAGGCTGCTTACGTTCTAAATGGAAATTTAGAAGTGACTGTTATTACAGGAGTAATAACGTCAGCTATAACGTTTTACATTCTTTCTAGCTTCGTGTCAAAACTTAAAAAGACGAAAAGCCAATTCTCCTCTTCTCCCACAGTTTGACAATTTAAATGTTAGTTTCCCAGTTTAGGGTTAATCTGTAGATTAGCGTAATCACAAGTGTTTATCTACGAATATATGTACAATGCAGTTCTATTTTTACTTTCACTACATAAAACACAGCATCTGAAGAGGAATTCAAACCAAAAGCGGGTGCAAGATATTTATCTCTCTCTGTTGTTTCTTTTACATTACACCAACAGCTAATGTATTAACTGTGATATCAACAGTAACTTACAGAGATTATGTCTCTTCAATGCACATGTGCAACAATTCTTTAAACGGTATGTCGTTAGATGTCAATAAACATGCTGACAATTATGAAAATATTCAGTTACAAAATGTTTTGAAAAAAAAATGATAAGTACCAGCATATTATACCAGTACACACGAAATAGAATTGTTTCTTGCTGCTATGCATACGATATGGCGGGTTAGGGAACTACTCTCCTTAAATTCCAAGTAAGATGGGCTCCCAGGGCTTCATTTAAAAGTACCATCACGATATTTGCTAGAGGACACGATTCATATGACTGACAAACAGAATTTCAACGTGCGCTGCCACCCAGTGTTGAATTCATATATTTCGTCACTAGACCGTAACTACTATTAACAACGTCAAGTATGCTTCCCTTGAATTCCTCCTTAAAATATACAATGTAGAATACCTAACTTCCGAAAGTAGCCATTGAAATCTGAAATTTTATGTATAACCTATTCGTGTATGGTATTCTGGCATGTGCATCTAAATATTATTTTTTCACACTCTCATTGTTTTGACAAAATTTCCTAGTAATATTTGTGAAAAGTAAACTTTTAATGAAGTGCCTTTCACTTACTGAGAGCGTTGTCTCCCCGACTAGATTTACTGGATTCGTTAACAAGCACACAAACAAAAAAAACTTTTCTGAAATGCCCTTCACTTTCGAAGACTTATTACAATATTGTTGCTTTCATTGGAATGGTGAATTGGTAGAATGTTAAGTAGTGAAAAGGTTCTAATGCTCAAGAAATTCTAATTATGAAGCTGAAGTGCAGTCAACAAAGAACACCAGGAACAATAACAGGAACACCTATTGATAGAAACGTTGAGGGAAAATAAAACAAATTTATTTTTATAATTATTTATTTATTTTTAATGTTCTGGACGTGTACATGAGCTACCGAGTAACGGTTCACAAATTCACATGACTATGGTTCGTTCACTAAAAGACCACTGACAGAATTCAATTCAGCTAATACTGCAGCATTCTTCGTGTGCTTCTTCTTCAGGTTTTAGCGCAATACATGATAAAGGAAGGTACACCTGATTTTTGCTGATTGTATTCAAGACCTATCAAGTAGGTAAATTTAGAGGGCTTCTTTCAAGGATCAGACTATAGCTATAAAGAACAGAGGGAAAGAATTTTCTATTTGTGAAAATTTTTTGTAATTGAATTTCTGGGCTTTCCTTTAATGGAAAGAATATCCATGAATTGTTCTGCTACTCATGTAGGGCGTAAATAATAATGAAAAGCCCACGCGTAGAAATTAAACTATGTATGTGAAGTTATTACGTGCAGATTTACAGAGACTGATAAAAGGGAACCGTACTTTATTCCAGTGTGAATTTAGTACAAGGCCAATTATTTTTACAAGGATAATTTTGATTTGTACGCATCTGAAACTGTTTTACTTCTCAAGCAACACTACAGCAATGGGTCAGGAAAAAAAAAAAACTTTTCGACTTTATTGTGAAGCATAACTAGACAACTAACGCAATATTTCCACCATGTAACCGAAACTTAATATATGCTAACGCTTGTTGTATAGCTTCTAATTGTAGACGTTTAGCTTGAACTTGCTTAGATATTCCATTTTACTTCTTTTTTTTTTCATTAACATTTCCCATCAGATTAATTTTTACAAGTTCTTCATTCGGAAATACATTGTTAATCCTTTTTATCATTCGTACAGAGCACTGCAAACTGAATTAACTTTGGGTGCCTCATGTCCTCCTTTTCCCAGTTCTTTTGTAGGTTTTTTTTTTTCTTCAGTGATGTTCTCTTTTACAGTTTGGATGCTAGAAGATACCCTACGATAAATGCCTTATTGTCATTACAAAGAGGTTGTAATTGACGTTTTGTTTGCCACGCTGTTCAACGCGTTTTCAGATTAAGATCATATGAGGAGCTCGATTTCAAACACCACTTAAGTAATTTTTTAACGATTTTCGGTTTTTGTGCTATACTGTCTTGTTAGGTCAAGGTACATACGTATGTCTGACTATAATAACGTTCAAAACTAGCATAAATCATGTTGAAATTAAAAGGAAAAATTCACTTCTTTTTTTTTAATGTCCACTTAAGTCATTAAAAACATTCAATTTCAAACTCTCCGTAAGTCACGTCAGCATTCTTGGACTACAATGAAAGTGTAATCCTTGTTTGTTACTAAATCTGTGATTGTTGTTTATTGTTAACCATCTGTTTGAAAAAGGAACCTTAGAAACGTCCCTACCCTCAGAAATGCTTCCGACATTTCCCAGTGTAACCTGTTTAAGTTATGGGCGGAGAGTAGACAAAAACAGGCTGTTAAGATTTCCAGATCTTAATTACGACGATCGAGCATCTATGAAGAAGCACTAAGTAGTGAAAGCGCAGAAATTGTTGAGGAACTCTTAAATACGAAACTTTTCACGAACCTTTCGTGTAATTAATACTGCTGTTAAAAGCTTCAAGTCATAAAGACCGTTGCAATACATTTTAAAAAGCGTCAGGTTTTTGTTCATTATTACATTGGGTGTGAACATTGTTGTTGACAGTAAAATTGTATTTTTTTTAATTTTTTTTTTTTGAAGATCCCTTTAGTAAGATATTTAAAAATTTGTATAATGGTTTTCTGTAAGCTGTTATAAAGTATTTTTGCAAAATTCAATATAAACAATAAAGGTTCTTAAATAATAAATTATAAAAATAATAACGCATTATAAGCATTTTTCGAATCGAAAAATGCATAAAAAATTATGTTCATCATTGTGCACTGATTTTTAAAATGACAAGTGGTTTCTCCAAGAAAATAAAACTTTGTTACCCCATTTTTTTTTCTTTTGCACGTTCTTTTGTATAACCATATAGCTATAACATATACCGCTGAAATGTGTTCCATTAAAGGAGGAACTATAGCAATGTCAGTTTTTAGTTTCGCTTGTAAAATTACAAAAAATGACTTAAGTGGTGTTTGGAAATAAGATCCTCATATATTTTTAAGACGATTGTGCAGCACATTGCTTAGTTTGACTTTGCATATCCTAAACTGGATTTGTCCCATTTTGTTCATTTGCTTACTGGCATACTTAATATTACTACAGTGGGTGTTACTTTAACTTGCGTCGGGCGTTCTTTTAAGAACAACTTAACGAAAAAGTATATAGAAAATGAAATAGATAATAAAGCTTACACAGGGTGAAGAAAATCAGACGGAATAACACGGGAAATATGTAAATTTTGGAAGAAAAAAAAACTAAACGCAAGGGTTCAAATTAACAGTTAATTATACCATTAATCTTCTTCGACTTTTTAAATAATTTCTGCACTCGTAATATTCAAGAAGGTACTTTCACTAGCGGCAAAACTTAAATATCTAAAATTCTGTGACCTCTAGTATAAGGTTCAACTGAACAAAGTAAACTAATATATTTTCATAGAGTACAAGGGCGCTTTGCCAAGTACGGGTACCTCTTTTTACGTTTATTCAACTGGCAGCTGAGGTAAACTTTTTTTTGCCAACAGAAGCTGAGTTTTACATTCACAATCGCTATGTACCCTCCTTTTACAGAGTCGAAATCTAGCAGCCCAAAATTGACACCTACATATCGAAGCCTCAATACCCTTGTAAAATACTTCATTTTTATATGGGCCAGTCTAGTAACTTTGGACTGCGGCCCGTCACGATTCGCCCCTTAGCTACTGAAATCAACACCCATACCACTGCCGGGACTCGAACCCGGGACCTTCGAGTCGCTGGCCTACCGCTGCAAACCACCTCAATACCTTTGCGTTTAAGATAAATGAGCTACTACAGTCACGTAAGTCTATAAAGATGAACTCAAGTATTTTCGTGGAAATGAAACTTTCGTTGTAATGAAGAGTTCAGTACCTATCACCTATCATATGTAGAAAATAATTATTTTGTTGTTCTAATCTCAAATAACGTGGTGAGGTATATTTTATTCCGGCTAACTCAGCACCAAAATCCAATACAAGGCTAATTATTTAATTCTACTTGTAGATCACGAACATTAAGCAGACTATGTTTAGGCTTCCGGAACTCATGCTGAAGAAATTAGCATTGTACTAATGTAAGGTGTAAAGTTAAAGCGAATTTAGTTCACTTAAAATTCAAACATTCTTTACTAACGTGGACGAGATTCAGCTGACGCTCCTTATTATCCAACTCGTGTCAGTACAATTACATAAAAACAAACTCGTACAAAATGACACGGTAAAGGAATAATTAACTGCTGTCGACGTGCTTTAGCACATTCCGTGTACACGAACTTGACTTCTGTTCAACTTTTCAAAATTAGCCTTTTGATATCTGGATAGTTAGTGAGGTTTTTTTCTTCTTCCCTATTTGGGGGCAATCCTGATTTCAACGCAATTACAAAAAATTCTGACTTCCAAGCAATTCCCGGTTAAAATATCACACACGATGACATTTCTTGAAACCTTATATATAAGACACGGTAGCTCCGAAGTTATGTCTTCAGTACTATACTATGGTATCTACGATTCCAGTCTTATTTTTACAACGTACGCGAATTCTATGTGCAGTCGGGAACGAAAACATTAATAAGCCCACAGAGTTTTAAACAACAGACAATTTTCCACAGGTGTATTTGACAGTTTTTACTCTATACTTAGTACCTCTAATGTTGTCAGGTTTAGTTCTCCCATTTTTGTTAGTGATTGTGAAATCAAGCACGAAGAAAAGTATACCACATAAGTGTCTCGAATTCATGATGATTCCTTTTTCTTCTTCTTTTTAAAGATGATTTCTTAATTGTGAAACTCCCGTCTTCAATTTTGTCGAGTCAACTTTGATTCCGACAAACAGCACGAGACACGAACACTTCTTGGATTAGTCTTGCCACACGTCCCGGCTTAACCAGGACAGTTCCGGTTTTGAGGAGATATCCCAGTGTCCCAACCGCTTTCATGTTTTTGTTGAATATTGGAAAATACGAAACCGGCGGAATTTCAAAATTTTTACTGTTCTAGAAAACTGAGTGAATAGTACTTTCTAACAATTTCCTTAATTCTTGGTATTTTTGTACTTCTTACAGTATATTGAAGACTTTCTTTTTGTTTATATATATATATATGAAATGATATATATATTATAGCAATTACATCAACAGAACTTTCCCCATTAAGACTAGATTGACGCAGCATTTTTTTCTTAACTCATGACATACCGTTGTACTTAATGTACATCTTGTACGGTCTGAAGAACGCAATAAATTTGAATAGAAAAAAGACATTTTAAGGTTCTTTCTATCTTCATGCATTTTATAAGCTGATCTGGAGAAAAACCCGCTGCACTGCTTTCTGTAATGCTTACAATGTATATATGACAAGTATATTTATTAAACTTGCTCCGTTCGCGAATTTTCAACTCATTTTTACT